>KN890862.1:20659-35254 GCA_000934455.1 Apostichopus parvimensis
GTTCGCTCTCGACATGAAAACATTCAGGTGCCTTAAAATTCTCGTTTCTTTCGGGTGTCGAAGAGTGATGACGCAAACTCCAATCAAACTGTCACATAGTCGTTACGGTATAAGATTTCAAGAGATACACTCTCTGATTGGTCAATTGAAATATCAATGTTTATCTTTAGCCTAACATTCCAGTCTTCATGAATCATCCGTACATAATCTATAGAGACCGCCCTATCCACTTACAATATGCCACTTGGGAATATATACAGCTCACGTATAGCTTCTACAGTTTAATATGATGAGTGAATTCTGAACGTCATGAAAATATCTCATAAACAGGAAGAGACTTATATAACACCATGTACCAAATGACGTCACACAATATTCATTAGATTTCCAGTTTTTGTATGACGCTTCACGTTATAATTCAAATTTTACAACGTCGTTTATTTTTTTTACGCTATTTCTGTATTGATACGGTATAGTCTGATCAGTTCTAATACATACTACTTATACGTTATATTTATATGTGCGTGTTTTTGTCCCTTCTGTTACTGTTACTTGTCATTTAGCCTCTGAAGAAGATCCTGCTAGGATCGAAACGTCAGGCCAACTTACTTTTACACATTCCATTACACAGGCTCTCTAGTGGATAAGCAGCTTTGTTTTATTTTGGTTATATTTATCTGTCATTAAGTTTATATCTTGACGTAACGTCCCCGGCACGTAATTACTAAAAAAAATCTGCAAAATTCGTGACGTGCTTTCTGTTACATAAGTCAACAATTAATGTTAAATATCTTAAAAACGACCCATTTGAATATTCATTAAGTATTTCACCAAACCTACCGAGTAGTATATAGCTTAACATAAAATTAACATGTTAGTTCCAGCTAGTTCCAGCAGATGAATATTAATGAGCAAGTATGTAATGTTTTTATGTAATTGTTTTCCTTCACGTCTCATATTTTTTTAATAATAGCATGAAGCATTAAGAATATGTGGAATGAAAATTGGAAAATATAAAACAAAACAAATTTTTCTTTACAATTTGACATAAAACCTAACTTAATCAATCTAGTATAGCTAACTATTTTTGGAATCTAAGCCAGTAAGCCGATCTTTTTTTGTTATATAAGTTTTGTATATAAATCATCTGCGAGAACTTGCTTCGCAGACATTAGTTAGCTATCATAGAAACATACAATCCTCCCCTAACAGGAATAGTGTGTTCATGTAGTATATGAATTGGACCTAACCATTACTTTAATCACATAAACATCTGCTCTCGGCTTCTTGAAAACTTGCGAGCTGAAGATTAGATAACTCTTCAAGGTCGAAGTTATTTCAGCGAATTCTCAGCTTCGCCAGTTATTATAATTATGGTATATCGTGTTTGTGCTAGGATTTCAAGAGGTATACTGAGAGTACTGGAATAAGATTGACAAAGGAACAATATTTAGGCAAATAATTACGTCGGCATTGAGCAGTCGTGCTATGTAAAGGGCTGCGTGAGATGGAATATTTCGGAAATTGTAGATTATAATAGATAGATAGTGTAGATAATAATGATCAAAGGAAATGAATAACTGAAGTTGATGGACGACGTGGGTGTGAGTTTTACTTTTGAAACAGCAACTCTTTGTGTTGTCTTAATTGGTTACTTTTTTAATATTCAAAACTAAACTACTAAAATTACATAATATTTTAGTTCCTTAAATTTACTAGTCGACAGTGTTTTAAACAAAGAGATGAAAGTATGGAATATTTTGAAATTGGCATGGACAGGTAACCATATTCACAACATTTTAAAATAGTTTTCAGACAATCGCCGCAAAGTATAGCGAATAAACACGCACAGTTGTAAGTTTGTAGATTGTCGCCATCGGGCCCTAATTAAATGAACAATAGTTCTGCTTTAAGGCGCGTATATTGTCATTACAGTCAGTCACCATGCAATTAAATCCACGCAAGAAAACTTAATGAGTTAAACTCAACAGTAACACAATAAACAATTCAAATTAACAGTCACTTATATCAATACACACGCAGAAGGGACGTAAGAAGAAGCCAGGGACTTATATACAACTGGAAACATTGCAAAAGGTGAAAGAGTAAGCTCAATTAAATACTTTTCTCCAGCAGAAATTTGCTCTTTTCCCCGAACAAGAGGGATTTAATCAAATTTTATAAACAACACGAATGATTACTTTGGCGCCAAAAGTGCTGGCGTAAAACCAAATGAATCTAAACTGATTTATTTAATTGACCGTAAATGTAATGGCTTTTACGTCTCAGTAAAAGAATAATTCAAGTGTTTTAACGTCTACCGTGCATGCACCCTGTATACAAGTCTACATCTTGCCTTTTCTACGTCTTCTTCTTCTTCTTTTTTCTTAGTTTTTTGTCCTTTGTTTTTTCTGCAAGACTAGCGTATATTATGTGGTAGATGTTTGATCTACCATGGTGTTAGAGTGAAAGTCCGGCTCGAACAGGACTTTCACTCTGACCACACATACCATCTCTCACTGTATTACAGTACGACAGCCTCTTACCAGTAGTTTCGTTAGAACAATGGCCTTTTGGTTGAATGCATTAAGGCCCTGTATTAACACGGGGCTGCGACTACCAGGTAAGGCCCTGAATAAAGACGGAGCTGCGCCTCTGAGGTACGGCCCTGAATAAACTCGGGCCTGAGCCGCTTAGTAAAGGCTCTGAATAAACACCGAGCTGAGCCTCTGAGGTACGGCCCTGAATAAACACGGAGCTGCGCCTCTGAGGTAAGGCCCTGAATAAACACGGAGCTGCGCCTCTGAGGTACGGCCCTGATTAAACACGGAGCTGCGCCTCTGAGGTAAGGCCCAGAATAAACACGGAGCTGCGCCTCTGAGGTACGGCCCTGATTAAACACGGAGCTGCGCCTCTGAGGTATAAGGCCCATAATAAACACGGAGTTGCGCCTTTGAGGTAAGGCCCCGAAAAAAACACAGAGCTGCGCCTCTGAGGTACGGCCCTGAATAAACACGGAGCTGCGCCTCTGAGGTATAAGGCCCTGAATAAACACGGAGCTGCGCCTCTGAGGTATAAGGCCCATAATAAACACGGAGCTTCGTCTTCGAGGTTAAGAAACAGAGAGAGACTCTTTGATGAGCACGATGCACAGAGTTGAACATGAAGTTCGAAGTGAACAATTAAACCAGAAGGTGAACACGAAACAAGAAGGTGAACATGCAGCTCAGTTATGAACAGCAAGCTCCCAGTCACGATTTTATGGTACAAGTTATAAATACTGATGGAGTTCAGATATGATTATCTGAACACAGACCTAGATAGATTGAACTCTACGTGGCACGTAATCATGTGTAAACACTTTAGTTTGAACGGAATCTCTGCAGTAGTGACGTCATTAAGAGTTTATCGGTACATTCATCCCTTACCAAGGTGTAAACTGGGTAATAATGTAGCAACTCCCCGTATCTATAACGTGTTCTATTTCACTGTCAGTTCCATGTAACTCATCTCACTACGAGGCAACTATAGAGCCGCCTCCGAACTGCGGCATGATTACAACTCAGACTTAATGTATTAAATAGAGAAGAGAATTTTAGAAACTTCCTTGTTGTTAGTTGTATTACATGTAGTGAATGGAAACGCCCCGACCGGTAAATATAATATAACATAGGCTGCAAAAAAATAAATATGATTTCTCAGTACAATTTACAGATACCGACTTGCAGTATTGCCCTGAAGAAGCCTTTGACGTCACATGATTAAGAATATCTTTGTCATAACTCCCCCCCCCCCCCACCCACCCCTCCCTCCAATTTCCATACATGATATAAAATAAATAACTCAGGTTACTACACTTGTCATTCCGTTTTTCGCCCTCTAAATTATCCCAGAGCAATTGTGTTGTACATGACTGCATCCCCATGTCCAGTGTAGTTAATAAAATAAACCCTGGACTTTGAGAGGGAGTGAAAATTATTTAACTTCCTTTTTGCAATGTTATTTTTCCTTTAGTGAATTACGAAAATGAATATTTGTTTATTCTTCATCCCATGTTTTTACTGACCGCATCCATATTTCTGGAACCCCTAATTGGACACCCCTGACCCCCACCCCCGCTCCCCTTCCTCGTCAGGCTTAATCTCAAATTAGATTGTATTGTATAGTCCTTGCATTGGATTAATTGATGTTCGTTGCGTATTGAATCCATATGTAGCCTATAGGCCTTTACTAAAAGTAACATTAATAATTATGACAATGCAGTGTATAAAACGTTGGCTCTGTTCACTTGGACAGTTGGTCGAGTAATGAAATTGTGATAGAATTCATACCGAAAGATAGTGTTATCTCAAATAATCAATTCCCCCCTATACCAATCGTTAAATACAACTGCACACATTTATTGCTATTCCAGAGAGTATATACAGCAGCTGAGTATATGATAAGATGTCAATAAAGAAATGCGGTACTTGAAGGTGAAGACTAAATGAATATTACAAACGAAAAGGGCGAAAATTTGTGAAGTCAATAAACCAGTCGTTTGGTTTCAAAGTCTCCGTATGAAAAACGGCTAGATTACTTGCATGGGAATTGCTAAAATAGTCGAGTAGGCCGAGTGATATATAGGAGTGGAGGAGAGCTGGGAAAATAATTTGGAGCAGAAATGGCTGCGAACTGGAGCATGGAGCATCAAAGAAATGTGAGAGCTGCAAGAATCACATGTAGAATTCACACTATAGAATGATCCATGTAACTATGTGACGTTACATAGATAAAACCATCATGTATAATTCACTATAGAATGATCCATGTAACTATGTGACTTACATAGATAAAAAACATCATGTAGAATTCACTATAGAATAATGCATGTAACTATGTGACGTTACATAGATAAAACCATCATGTAGAATTCACTATAGAATGATCCATGTAACTATGTGACTTACATAGATAAAAAACATCATGTAAAATTCGCTATAGAATGATCCATGCAACTATGTGACGTTACATAGATAAAAACATCATGTAGAATTCACTATAGAATGATCCATGTAACTATGTGACGTTACATAGGTAAAACCATCCTGCAGAATTCACGATAGAATAATGCATGTAACTATGTGACTTACATAGATAAAAAACATCATGTTAAATTCACTATAGAATGATCCATGTAACTATGTGACGTTACGTAGAGATCAAAAACATCATGTAGAATTCACTATAGAATGATGCTTGTAACTGTGTGACGTTACATATGCGTACATACGTTGCATACGCGTATACATAAATGAATACATATGCATGATATACCGGACACTGAAATAGCAGTGAATTGAAACTGTTTATCATGATGTTACAATACATGGGAAAGAAGAAGGATAATGACGTAGATGCAACTTAAGTTTGTCAACATCAAACAATATCTTAACTGCTTGCTGATAGCCTATACTCTGCACTGAAAGATAACATAGGCTACGGTACCGAAACATCACATTTCAAATATAACATTGTCCTTTAATAATTGGGTGCCTTCCCTTAATACTATTTGATAAAAGCAGTGACGTCGCCAGACATTTCGATCTTGGGGGGCACAGGGAGGGTACAGTACTTAAGTAGGGAGGCATAATGTTTATAATGTGAATTCCGTCCTGGGGGAGGGGTCTAAGGAGAGGGGGAAATTTGGTCCTTAGATGCAATCTGGTGCTATATTTTGCAACTTGAAGTAACTTTATGTTCAAGAATTTTCGGGCTTAGTCTGTCCGATATTTATGTTATTAATTGAGCCGGATAAAAAAGCTATACAAAAAATGGAAATAAACCCTTTTGATTTGATAATGTTTCGTAATAGAGTGTTGAAATTGAAATATAATTTCATGCAGGGTAGTAGTGAAGTTTAAGCACTAGCGATTCACGCCGGGCCTCTGTGACCTTGTTCGTGAGTAAACAACTGGTTATTGTGATGGTCGGTGGAAAGAAGTTTTACTCAGTGATGAACATAATACGTTTTGTCCATTGTAAAAAAGTTTTGGTTTGCGTATTTTTTTACGCTACAATTCGCATCTGGGGTGGCACCTGCGAGGCACGATTTTGGGGGAGCACGTGTCCCCCCCCCCCTTCCTATAGGCCCCTCCTTGCATGGAGAAAAGAATTGTTGAATGAACCAATTCTCCGTTCAACTCGATATTCTCCATGACGTTGAATATTAAATCCATTGATTATATAGACTGCCGTATTTAATCCAGTGATTATGTACACCGCAGTCACATATACCTAATTACTAACTGTTTGTAGCCGAAATTTACAAAAAGCCAACGTTCATAACACACTAATGGAGAGGTGTGTTACATTTTCCAGACAATGTTTTTTTTTTTTTTAAATTCACTTTTTTTAAGGTTTTTATTTCCCCTCTTTGAAAGAGAAAATACTAAGTACAGTAAATCAAGTCGATACTTCACTCTATCCTTTATATTCTCTATGCATTGAGTAAATGAATGACTTTGTACATGACCTTTGTGACGCAGCTACGTGATAACAATCTCAACGTGTATGAGTGACTAACGGTGTCGCAATCGAGGTAGTTGTTAATAAGTATTTTATCTGTGGGCAATAATGTCGGGGCAGGCAATAGCTCAGGGAGTTACTCCGTTACCACTTATACAGCTAAACTTCTGTATCCCAGGATCGGGTCTAAAAGGAAAAAAACCTCCCGGCGCAGTCCTAACCCCTTTTGATTTCCAAAGTTGTCGATTGTTTCCTCAATGTTGGAGAGATTGGGTTTATTTTACACATCAACAACTTACAACACAGTACAGTCACTACAATTCATTAACGTTTAAATGACTCTTTTGCCGGATTCGTTTTTTTGTACATTGTATTTAAATGAAAAATTCTAGCACGGCTTCGCCGAGTATCTGAGAGAGATTCGGGAGACCTGGGTTCGAATCCTATAGAGGAGGCTGGAAAAGTTTCACTCTTCCAGAGTTTTTTATTGCAACTGGTCGTTTTTAATATCCCCTTGCACTTTTCATGATTGTATTTACAGTATTTCTTCCGAGATCCGACGTTTGTTAACTTTAACCCTTGTGTATATATAAGTTATATCGTGTACAGGCCTGTGTATATGAATGAGACTATCATACAAAACAGTCTACGCTGGTATTAAACGTTTTTATCTCAGGCATATGCCCGTGATGAACAGTGCTACAGTTAGTACAGTATGCAATCATAAATGAATGCAATCATTCGAATATCCTTCGATTCACAAGCAAGAAACGTTTCCTAAGTCTAAGAATGTATATTTGCGAGCGAAGGTATTGATAACTGGATACTAGGTGGACATTTGCATTTTCCGAATGAATATTCATCTTTCTGTCCAGGACAGCATTCGGTTGAAAGGTTTGTTTGTTTTGTCTACAAGCTTGATCAGACGAACTTTCAGATCACCGTTGAAAGAATTTGTCTAGGTATATTGACAATATGATTTACTTAGAATATTGCGTTTTTGTTATAGATAAAGGTTCCATATGTATTGTTGTTCGTATTCAATACAAATGCAGTGATGTGTGGCTAGCCACTCCTGGCACTAAGCAGTGCACAACTGCCATACTGGTTGAGTGTATAGCCAGTAATATGAAAACACATTTGATTGCTGATTGTAATTACTAAAATCAACATTCAGCATATACGTTGATCTCAAACCTCATACAAACCTTCAGAAATATGTCAAGCCTGCAAGAGAGACGGATAAAATATGATGCAACATTGCATTGATTTATAAGAAAAGGTACCTTTTTTTAAGAAAACTCACCCAGGAAAGAACCTGGGCACGAAAACCAAACTACCAAACGACTGATCCGCTCTCAGCCCCAATCCCCTTGCATCGAGACTGTGGCTGTGTGATCATCGTCGGGTGTGTGTCACCATTCCCCTCGAAAGGGGAACAGATACTACACATGATCTTAGCCAAAAGGCCGAAAAGTAGCTTTCTTTAAGATTACTTATATTCTGCTCGTTTTAACAGTAGTTTCAGTGTAGCCTATAAGTACGGGTGCGCTTTGGTATAGTTATACTATGTGGGTGTTACATTCCATGCACTGTATTCACACAATGTTTGTTTTTTCAATAGACTCGATAAAAAACAGTTCATAGTCAACAGAATAAGAATAGCAATACGTATACCCGACTGTGTTCAAACTTCAAAGCACAAAGTTTAATAAGCAACAAAGTATTTTAAGGATACCACTTCTGTCATAGAACTCCCACGTGATCATAATATTGACCCTGTTCCATTGAAGGAGGAGATCCCTGTACTGGATGACTGATCGTGTTGCAATCGAGGTAGGTGTTAATAAGTAGTTTATTTGTGGGAGGTATTGTCGGGGCAGGCAATAGCTCAGGGAGTTACTCCGTTACCACTTATACAGCTAATCTTCTGTATCCCAGATCGGGTCTAGAGTGCAGAAACTCCCGGCGCAGTCCTAACCCTTTTGATTTTTTTTAGTCTTTCTTTTACGTTCCTTAAGTTAACCATATATGCTTCCGTCTTTCTATCCTTGGAACTTGGTAAGAAACGGTCTTGCAGTATGTCCTTACCACCAAACCCCCCCCCCCCCCATCGGACCACCCCTCAGCTCTCCTCCCTCCCTCCCCCTCCCCACCTCCCCTTCCCTCCCCTATCTTCATTTTCACGATGAAGGCCTTAACCCTGCGATGTGATAGATCAAGTTTTTGGTATTATAACTTTATCTTTGTAATCTATCCCAAACTTATGAAGCCCTCCTCCCAAACTCTTTCTTATTATAACACTCCCAATAATATAATTAGTCCTTTGATTTCCCCGCTCCCATGGTTTACCCTAATTTATGATGTAATAAGGTGGCTTTGGAGAGGTTGAGGAGTGTGTGCTGTTGAGTATAGTCTTGGTATGGCCGTATGGGTAACCTGGGCAAAGAAGTTATTCCAGCATTCTGTCACATGCAATTCCAAGGTAACATAACTGTATTTATTTTTGATCAAATCTATATGGAAGTCAATTTGATATGACCGTGATTCTTTTATTAAAGGCTAATTCAACTCACGGAACTTGTATGTCATGTGCTGGAATTTGCTTCCTTCAGGTCTTCACGGGGAATTTCCCTCTAAACAAGTAACGTCATATCGTTCTACTGAATACAACACACACACGCACGTACACACACACGTGAGTTGATACAGGTGTTGAATAGAAGCCCAACACTACATGGTTTAAGATTGGGGTAGGGTAAGTAGAGAGGTGGGGTGGGGGGAGGGGGGCGGGTGAATAGTCAAATCAATGTTCAGTGATCTTGAAATTACCTGTGGTGGTACCATCTCATGAAAATCATTGCTCTGAAAATTTGGTGGGGATGGACCCTTCCCCAAAGCAAAAAATACTTTTTCAGTTTTTTTGTTTAAATATTTTTGTTCAAGAAGATAACTACCGTTGTGCAGTTAATCTACTTCACTGTGAAAGATTACGTAGGAAGTACACTAACATATTTAATTTAATTGGAGATAAGGTACTGAGGAAGAATCATGGTATGGTGGCATCCCCCCTCTCTCCCTCACCTCTGCTCATATCAACACCCCCAGCCCCTCCCCATCCCCCACTAGTGGGGTGCACGGGATTTCAAAAGTGGGGTCCAAATTCAAATCTTACCCCGGCTGAATAAGATATCAGCTTAACTTTTGTAGATGGTGCATAGGCGAATGATGTATATTATAAACGAGGGGCTGCATCCGGACCCTTATAAAGGGGGGGTGGGGGTCCACCCTCAGAAGAATGGTGCGTTCTGGCCATAAGTTTAGGTCTACATAAATAGCTCTAAACGCAAGGTTGTTCAAATAAATAATAATAAACTCCAAAATTCCCACGACTGATTTAGGAAGTGATCTTAATCTTTATTGAAAGGCCAGATAGGAATGAAGTATTTTATTTAGGAGGGGGTGCTGCCGTTGGGTCATTGAAGTCAACTTTCATGTATAAGCATCTCTAAACGATAGGTTGTGCTTATAAATAATAAGAAATTCAAATTTGCCGACCTTATGGGACTGCCAAAGGCGAAGGAAGGATTTCATAATAGTGGTGGTGTTGCCTTGGGATCATTGAAGCCGCCTCCTATGTAGGAATTTTTTTGTTGGGTAATTATTATTTCTTTCTGTTTTTTTTTTTTGGGGGGGGGGGGGACCTCCCCTGAAGAAACTAAGATGTCAGATGGTGTATTCTGAGGCATATTTTTATTATAAGTTAGGTTTATAGAAGTAGCCCTAAACGCAAGGTTTTGCTAATCAATCTTGTGTGATGTTAAAATGCGGATGGGAGGATGCCCCCGTAGTAGAGATCCTATTGTTTCCCGCTAGAATGCTAAAATCACCCGACTGAACTACTTTCCCCCGACCGACGATCAGAGGTGGGGCATGCCCCCATTGCGCACGCCATTGCTCCCCCTCCCCTCCGTATCTCGACGACATTTAGCATCATAAAATTACTTTGCAGTGACAAGGTTTACAAAATATCTGTTTAGCCTGTTATTCGTCCTTTAAGAGCTTCCGTACATTAGGTTTATACAACGAACAGGCATCGAATCATATATGCCGATTTAGTACACAGTTGTTGCAACATCAATTGCAATAGTCAAGTTCGTATGGTTGTACTTTTATTAATTACAATGCAGTTATGGACTATATTCGTAAACAGTTTGAACGGATTTTAATATGAAACTTTTAAGTGAAACAGAACGTTTACAATTTACCATAAACCTGTCTTGAAATTTACCTCCCGGAGATGAGGCTTTAATTATTTTCTTAAAATATAGGTGAATTGATAATAACCATTTAGAGATGATGGGAGGTAAAAAATACCAGGCATATATTGCCGTAGGCAAGCTGCAACAATAGTGGACTATATAGTGAAAGAGTGTACCTCGTGTGTACCTCTACTACAATGCGAAAACAAAATATGTCAAGCTAGTACTACTGTACTACGCAGCTATTATAAAGTAATATTTGATACTCATGGATTAGTTTAGGACAGGCGATAGTCGAGTGGGTTCTTCGTTGACACACAAAGCAGCTCCTACAAGCTGTTCCCAGGATCGGGCCGCTCAATACCCTCTGACGCAATCCTGTCCTTTTCTGATAACGAAGGTTCGATTCCCACCATGGAAAGTTATTCCTACAAATAGTGAGAATGCATGAATATAATAGAGTAGGTCTGTGTATTTTCACTCAAACGTAGACAGATAGATACATAATGCGCGTCAGGATTTTATAAAGGGGTATGACCCCTTGGGTCGTTAAAAGCTGACTCATGAAAGAAGGGGGTGGGGTTCTTCCCATGGAAAACAACCTGATAACTTCAGACGTGAAATAGATAATTCTGAGGCATATCTTTAGGCGATAAATTAGGTCTATAATAAGGTTAACATCCTCCACCCCCCCCCCCCATATTGATCCGCACCTCAACAGTATACTAGGATGTGGACTAAAGAAGCAATGGTGCTTTGACAGGCACTCCCCCTTTAAACAAGTAACAACGACAATACAAATGTAAGGAAAAGAGAATTTGCAAAGAAAAAATGCAAACAAGACATCAGAGCAAAAAGAATCATGAAAACATATAAAACGAATAAAATAATGAAACCATATGAATAAAACGAATAAAAGAATTAAACCATACTCATTAAACGAATAAAATATTGAAACCATACGTATTAAACGAATAAAATAATGAAACCATACGTAAAATAATGAAACCATTTGTATAAAACGAATAAAAGAATTAAACCATACGTACAGTATATGAAATGAATCAAATAATGAAACCATACGTATAAACCGAATAAAATAATGAAACCATACGTAAAATAATGAAACCATATGTATAAAACGAATAAAAGAATTAAACCATACGTATATAAAACGAATCAAATAATGAAACCATACGTATAAAACGAATAAAACAATGAAACAATACGTATATAAAACGAATAAAATAATGAAACCATACGTATATAAAACGAATAAAATAATGAAACCATACGTATAAAACGAATCAAATAATGAAACCATACGTATAAAACGAAACAAATCATGAAACCATACGTATATAAGACGAATCAAATAATGAAACCATACGTATAAAACGAATAAAATATTGAAACCATACGTATAAAACGAATAAAATAATGACACCATACGTATAAAAAAACGAATAAAATAATGGAACCATACGTATAAAACGAATCAAATAATGAAACCATACGTATAAAACGAATCAAATAATGAAACCATACGTATAAAACGAATCAAATAATGAAATATTATGTATAGAGAAGGAAAAGTCAAGATAAAATACTAATAAAGTAATGAAACCATATGACTAGAACGAAAAGTCAAGATACAACACTAATAACAGTAAACATTGATTTGCATTTTATCATACGGAAGCTGAGATTAACCAATTCCGGAAGTTTACACCAGTTAAAACTGAAGAAACATTTACTGGTCAAGGGAGTTAGAAACAGTTCGTCTCCTTTGGTTATTATGGTTATTACTATTTTGGGGTTACAGGGGGGGGGGTGGGGAGGTCTATATAGTGTTAGTCAATTTTTTCTTTATTTTCTCCTTTATGTTTTCATATTTAATTAACTTATATACACTTACTTGAGTAGGCTCATATGAAGTGTCTTCAACATGGAATTGATCATGTGATATTTTCAAATATAGTTCATTCTCTATAGAGAACTCAGTTTCTAGTTGGCCTTCCATATTGGCCTTGATCTTCTTAAAGGATTGGTTCAGGTGCTTGACATGTCTATTTGGTATGAAAGAGCACAAAAAGACATAAAGAACAGTGAAGAAACTACCATGATAGCATGCTCTGTTAAGGAGATATGACACTTTGAAGATATCAAAATTTCTTTGAAAATGACTGGTGTAGAAAGACTAACTGTGAGGGTGTGATGTCACATCCTCACTTCCTTAGCATGTGTGAATTTATTTCTTTAAAAATTATTTACATTTTTTAACACATTTGAAAATAATATAATCAACAATTCTTCAGATGTTTAATCTCAAATACTTCCTTTGACAAATATGAGATCTTCTGACATATCTTTTGGTTGAAAGTCATGAAATCTCACAAAATATTTAGAAAAAAACAAAGACTTTTCAGGAATGTGAGGAAGTGATATCACAGCTAGTCAGATTTCAGCAGTTTCTACACAATCTGATAAAACTTTACACTTGAATATCTCTTTAACCGAAAAAAAATATTTGAACAGTTTTTTTCACAATTGTGTTTCTTTTATTGTCCTCTTTCATATAACATAAACATGTATGACAACTGAACCAATCCTTTAAATCTTCCCGTGTGGTACTTTTATCATCCTATACGTTTATCTCAGCTTGAGAGCTAATATGCTCTGATCGTTCAGTATATGGTTATGGTAGTGATTTATCTCAGCTTGAGAGCTAATAAGCGCTGAACGTCTAGTATGGTGATGGTAGTGATCTATCTCAGAAACCTCGAGATGTAGAAGCGAAGGAGTCTTCTCGGAAAGTTCTGATTTTAAACGGTTTGTAGCAGTTTGCATATATACAGAAATACGCACATCTCCCGTGCATACTGACACTGCAAAGAAACCATAGGTGTATAATACATCTCTACTTGCGCTTTAGCTGTCTGTTCCGCGTCAACGACTATCTTCATTGTTTATCCCCCCCCCCCTCCACTCCCTTATTTAAACACAACAAACTATACCATTGATTTAATGTGCCCTGTTGTATATGATTCTGATCTATTTTAGTCTTCGTCGATCCAGTTATTGGTTGACATGTCAGTATTTCTTTCAAATAAGTAAAGTAAAGTCGTTAGTTTAGTAAATTATTCTGTTTGCTCTTAAATTTTTTTAACACTATGACGCAATATCGAAGATGACGTTTATCATGTAAGCAACATGAGTTTGGAATGTACTGATTAGGTGCATGGATGTGACTGAAGTGTATTCATACTGAAATGAATCAGAAATTTGGGACTGTACTAAAAAAATGGATCTAAATTTAGAAGACAGGCATAAACTACACTGGCCAGACAGTGTGCTAGTTCTATATACGATATCTCAACTGTTTGCTCGAAGTTCACTTCTTGTACGAAACGTTTCAAATGTTGTCTATGTGAAGTTAGAACTGAATAATAATATCTTCATGATCCTCGATAGAATTATGTTTCTCTTTCACCAGCTAAAACTAATAAATTTTCCCCCGGACAGGTTAAATATGTTAAACCTACAATGAACGATCACTGCGTGGTCACTGTAGCATGAAATAACATCGCATAAACTAACTTCCTCTCCAAGGCTAAACCGACATGTGTCTCACTAATATATCCCTGGGTTTACATAATAATCATAATCATAATAATAATCAGGCAGTTGTTTTTACGATGTTTAAGCAACAACGAATGCGAGAGGAGCTCCGCAATGGCTTATGAATTACAACTTTCACTTTTTTTTCAACTCAATTCAACATTTTAACTCAAATTCGAAATCTTTTCAATTTAGAAAGTCATTT
>KN890864.1:0-11699 GCA_000934455.1 Apostichopus parvimensis
TCCGAAACTTTAAGGTTTCTCTAATTACACTGCAATCGTCAAGTTTTTACTTTTTCTTCCATAAATTTGGAATATTTAAGAAAATAAGAGTTACTTTTTTAACTGGTAAATTTCCACGTAACGATACAACGCCCCCATATCGTTAGCCGTTCTGTGTTCGGTTCACATGACACTCGATCGGATCGTAACGTTGTTATTACAATACATATAACGATACTTTTGCATGTGGGCCTAGCCAGGTAGTCTACAAAGGAAAGTGCCGTGGTTTACCGTAAACGTTGCCCATTTGAAGTTAGTTTTTGGAAATTTGGTTGATTATTCGCATTGTAAGTAAATTCCTTGAAAGAGTTCCGTATATATTCATAGCATTTAGAATAAATACCTTCATATCGAACCCAAATAACGTTAGACCATGGTTAGAGCAGACTAGGCCTAACGTATGCCCTTACCTAGGCCTATAGTATCACAGGCTATGGTAAATCACTGCTACTGCTACTGCTGATACTACTATATATTATATTGTGATAAACGAATCCACGAACTATAAAGCTTTGGGAATGTCTCAGTCTCTCTGTCAAACGGTAAGGCTTTCAGAAAGTCACAACTCAACAAAGCAGATACATAAGCAAAGGGAACACTTCAGTAAAAGAAAGGGCCTGATAGATTCCATATTCCATATACGAGTTTCAAAAGTTAAAAAATGTGAAAACTTTTGCTGTCTCAGTTCAATATACATGCCCACAATATTATATTATCCATACGTGTTAGAGTGCATCACTAATTAAAGAGAACTAAGTCACACAGGGCCTTGTGTAGCAGTGTACAACTATTTTTTTTTTGTAACATGATCATTTTTCCCTGCACGTATGGGGTGAATCAGGGCTGAAGATAAACACTTGAGTATGCATATTAGAACAACAAGGCAATCGTGGCTAATGAATTTTTTAGGCATTTTGATATTAACAGTATGAAGGAGTGTCATATGGTCGTAGTGTTAATAGTGCCGAAATAATAGCTGGATCGAAAGTTTTCCTCAAAGACTCCGCCAATGGGGTGACCTGCAGTCACCTGAGCGCTTAGGAATTTTTGCGAAAAGAGCAACTTCCTTGTCCAAAAGTGCTAGGGTTGATGCAGTTTTCCGAGTCTCATAACAAAAAACACAATGTATCATTCATCATTGGAAAGGTACAAGTGTCAAGATTCAAAGTAACATTATTTGAACTGATTAGAGAGTGTCGAAAAACCATCAACTATGCATTTTAAAGAACTAAGCAGTAACTCATTAAACCTTGCAATGGGTTCACACTTGCTCACACTGATCAGTTATGAAATTGATACAATGTTATCTGTTTCTTTATCTTTAAAAGTTATTAAGTAAATCAATGGTCTAACATATATAGTACAATCACAGGATTTAAAATCTTCAATCAGGTTTTAATGCCAAGGGAATCCAGACCTATTAAAACATAAAATAAATTTTTGCATGGCTCCCATGAAAATAATTTATGACAAAAACCAGCATACATATGTGCAACGAAAATAGTTTCATATTGGGTATCATGTCTAAATTAAACCTCTCGATTGTATTCAGTTTTCATACTTTTAAAAACGACCATCTGTTTGCAGTAATTTGGTTTCAGCAAGTTACATGAAAATGCACAAGACTAATATTCAACAGGCACTAGCCAGTTCATGTGTAAACACTGTGCCGCGTGACAAAAAAAACGTAAATGCAAACATGTGGTAACATGTTGCAATGATTGATGCAATATCTTTGCAAATCGTGAAATCTACTAGCATTGCATCTGAATTATTTGTGGACCCAATACTAGCTAGTTGGATGTATAAATAGATAACCATAATGCAAAGTGCACTCCACATGGTTTCAATGTTGTAGTAACTTTTATTTTATGAATTTATCAATCTGACACATAGGCTTATATGTGTAGACTGCATGTACATCTTATTTTATCTTAATAATTCAGCAAAATACTATTGACAAACAACATTTTCAATGTGACAGTTGGGGATCTAAAAAGACCACCGAAAGCCTTCTGTAGCTGTATAACATGATACTAAACATTATATATCTCTGCAAGCTACACTGGCTTGAGATGTATGGCCATAGTTTAAACAAGGTTTTCACAATATTACCCTGTTGACCCAAACACTAGCCTAGACATACCAAATAATAGATCAATGCTTTTATGCCAATTCTTGATAAATGTTTGAGTTTTCACAATTTGACCATTTTTACCTAAATTACCTTTGACCTTCACCAAAAGCAAAAGACTTCTTGTACTTGTGATGTATCTTTGGATACCAACTATTAGATCTGTCCAATTAAGCTTACTGTCATGATAAACTATGTTTACAACCTAGGATTACAAACATAGTACTCCCACCAACGCACCAACGCACACATATGCCATCATGAGGGCAAAGTTACATCATCGAAACCAAAAATTAAAAATGAACTCAGTCATAATGCCAAAGTCAGTGTATACTGGTGTATTCCGAGCTAAAACCCCAATATATATGTCATGCGTACAAAATAATTTTTTTAATGAATTTTCATCCTTCACTGCATCATAAAATACATTATTGCTGTATTGGAGAATAATTTTCGTTGGTGAAACAAAGAGTTTAATCCTACTCATTGTATTAACTATTATTCATGTAACTCCCTTACTTCACTTTTTAAAAAAATACATTGTTTCACCAACCAATATTCCAGTTTTAATGCTGCTGGGAGGGGAGACCAATGTCCTTCAATACCTCCAATAATCCAATAAATGCTAAGCGTCTAGCTCAATAATGCTACCCACAAAGGGATGTTGGGTCTATCAAACCTTAAGTCTAGTGGACCCTTAATCTAATGGGCATCCCCCTTGTTGGTACTTCATTTGGGATAGTTTTGTTAGTGAAACAAATAGTTTAATCCTAGTCATTACATTGAGGGATGCTCTTTATTAAACTCACTTACTTCACTGCATCATATTGGTAATACATTATTCCAGTTGTAATGTTGCTAGTACTGTATTTGAGAATTATTTTGTTAGTGAAACAAAGAGTTTAATGCTATCCAATACATTAAGGAGTACTCTTTAAGTCTCCTCCTTCGCAACATCATATCATAAAATATTAACAATCCATTATCGTTTTTATGTTGATGGCAGAGCTGTAGTTGAGTCTAATTATCCAGGGTCAGTGCCAAGTCTGAGTCCACTTGGTCAGAGTCAAGAGCAAAACCCCTCAAGTCCGAGCCGACTCTAGATATTCAAATATGATCAACATTGGTAAAAATTCTTGAACTGTTATTATAATTATGCACCCAGGAGGAAATTTACCTCATGGTATAATTTCGGACCAAGTGGCAGCAAGCGCTTTGTGATTCAAAAATGTTTTAGCCGGACGCTCAATTTTCACACCATGCAGGAAGAGGCAAACTCATATTCAACCGATCCAACTGCAAGATTAAAACGTGCTGGCGAGAACCCTGCTCTAGTAAATATGATATTCTAGTTACATTTAGGATTGCTCATTCATATTTTCAAATCATCACCATTGCCATGGTTGCTACTTTTTCTGATGTCATCGTCATGTGTGGATTATTGTTATTGTTGCCATGTTACATTTGCCAGTATCAATTTTGCTTATTGTTCTCTGAAATTTGCAGAGTAGAAGGAAAAAATGTTAGCTAATAGTTATTATACCATATGTTCTTGGTTTTTAAATCGTTTATGAGGTCGGTAAAAACAGAAGTGTTTATAATAATTGTTCTTCCTGTTAACTTATTTTATGAATCATTTTATCAATTTTATATTATACTGGAATTTTCAGTAGGTGTTGATTTCATTGAAGGTCAAAGGCTACTCAAGGTCAGTAGAGTAACATAGGGCATCTAACTCAACAACGAAAAGTTGGTAGAGTCATATGTAGTGTATAGGTTTCTGACATTGAGTACTATTCTATATATTTGTTTAG
Organism: Apostichopus parvimensis; assembly: GCA_000934455.1. NCBI lineage: Eukaryota > Metazoa > Echinodermata > Holothuroidea > Aspidochirotida > Stichopodidae > Apostichopus > Apostichopus parvimensis. Next base: position 3,988 of record KN890864.1, read on the forward strand.
TATAGCAGAAGACCACTTGAGGTTACTAGATATCTGAAACTAAAAGCCCTGTTAACATGATAATTCAATATTGGAATGATAAATGGAAGTTTGTATGCAGGTGTCGTGAATCATGTACGCCTACTGGGTTCACGCTAATGCTTTTAGCCAAGGGTTATGTGAGGCCAATATATGTAAAAAAAAATGAAAATCATGAAAGATAGGCTTGTACTCGTTCTTGATCCCATACTATCTGACTAGTAGCTGCTTTAAAAGCTGAATCTTAGGGCAATTAATATATTTACCAGAACAAGTTATGTACCTCAAGAGACTTCTGAAGCTCTTTTGAGCCCCGTTAAATATTGCAGTGTATTAACTTCATCATTCTTTATCAAATTTACCCCAAAATTGCTAGTTTTATGTTCTGGCATATGAACCTTTGACATATCATGTTGCATGAGTGCTGCAAGTGGTTTACAAGTCTGCCAAAGTCTTTAAAGGAGGATAGGGTGTTGGGAAATATAGTTGAAAATAATTTAAACAAAATTGTACCATATTTTGTTTTTCTTTTTTTCCCATATGTTGCCACTGCTTGAATAAGACTAGTTGACATGACTTTTTGTGAGCTCCACATTTGACAGCAAGGTACAGTAGACTTCAACTTCTTGTTGGCAACATTCTAGGGAAATTTCAATAAACACAGATGTTTCTATAAAAAAAGGAATTTCTGATGAACATTCCAATACTGCGAATCTTTATTGGACATTTCAGCAGGAGGCATTAACCAATTCTGTTATCGTTACATAGGTCCTTCATAAAATGCCAGTTAAAAAACTGTATTACTTTCTTGGGAAGGTGAATTTTATTGTAAAATATAACATCTGTCAAATATTTACTTTCCACACCTGTCCACCCCCCCTCCATTTATCCCTGAGTAGTTTACAGAAACTGGGACAAAACATTTTTTGTGGCAAATAAGATTAAATAATATTGTTTGAGGTATGGAGAATCTATCTATATTTCCCTTTCGAATCTAGATAGAAGGAGGTCTCAAACAATGCAAGGAAAATATGAAGTTCAAATGGATGCTTGAATTACTTTTACCCAAACATTGCTATATTCATTGATATATATAGTCCACTTCAAATTCAGTAACGTTATAAAAATGAAAAAGAGATATGATATTGGTGTACTTTCTGAATTAAGACCATTGCAGGTGAACAATTTTAACATTGGTTTTGAGTTTGACATGTAGAACACACCGGTTACATAAGGAACCTCAGATACAGTTGTTGTGTAAATACATATAACTGCTAGGAGCAGTTTAACAAACAGCAAAAGAAAAATGTATTACTTGACTATCAAGAGATTTGCAGAACTCCACTCCTTCAACAATATTTACAGTGGTGCATACTTCAAAGCAGTGGAAGGGCAACAACTGTATATCACTTTAAGATATTTCCAAGTGCTTTCATTTCTAGCAATAAAAAATATGTAAAATGTGTGATAATCTTGCCTGGCATTTCTAATTAGAGCATATCTTTTGCTGTATCAGCCTGTAGATCTATCAATCTGTTGGTACAAAGAGAAAAGCTTTCTCTTTAAGATTTGGTCCCAATTATAGCTCGCTATACCTTGGAAAGTTTTGCGATTACGGAATATACCTACCACGGCCATAAAATGACCTCAAAATCTACAAATGAAAAAAGAAAACAAGGGAATGCCTTACAAAAATATATCTATTGTAAATCAGCCACTATTTTAATCATCTCACAACCTTTCATATATATTATTTTCACTGTCAATTTCAATTCGTTTACCCATCCCATTTTCGGCCCATTAATTCTTGATTCATCTTGCCTTGTTTACAACATTTTAGTTATGCAGCCATGTATTCATTGAAGCTATTACAACTCCCTTATACTATAACAAGTGCTATTAAAAGTTGCAAGTCATTAAAGCTTTACCAATTGTAAAGATTTCAAACTTTAAATATACATGTAAATTTATAAGTGGACCTAAACTGACAGTATGGTGTTGTCTTGTATTGATCAATCAAACCTTTAAGAGTGAAAACAAAACAGTGAGTGGATATAGCTCTAGTGTAGTTAAATACTATGGAGATCAAGGAAAAGATACCACCACATTAACCAGATCATACAAAAAGGTTCCATCCCTTCTGATGGTTTCTTTCTTCATTCCATAACTTTGGAATACTTTACTACAGATGTAACTCGTATTTGAGATAATAGAGTCCCATGGTATCAACTTTATGCGATGTCAAACCTACAGAATATTAACTTACTTTTTGGTTAATTCAGAAAATATCTTCCATTTTGCTGTCGATGATGCAGTAGATCACCACTTCGGTCTATCCTAGGCGGCATCTGTGCTCTAGCTATGATTGCTACCGTTCCAATATTGACGTTTCACTACATGGCAGCTACATCGTACGGTGTTATTCTCTTGAATAGTGGGCTGTTGTCATTCATGTTGAGAACGTTGATCGTCAAATTGGTCTGAGAAAACATTAACAGTGCCAATCAAATAAATACAAAATGGTCAGAGCGTAGTTGTGTATTATTTAATTTTTTTATTTGATATGTACACTTCTCTCCAATATATTTAGGGCCAACACAGAGCTCAGATCTTTAACACTGAGTATTGCAACATAAGTCAACTTGGTATAACTTTTTTGATCTAAATAGACTCAACACAATGGCTTATATGCAGGGGAATGGATGGAAGGCTTATCAAATGTTTGTGTTATGTAGAGTTTCGGAAGACGTTAACTTTTAATAAGGTGCACTCTGCTTTTGTAACAGTTACATTATGGAACTGTACTGACTCAATAACCTTTTGGATGCAGGGCATTTTTATTTTGTACAAATTTTGGCAAGTTATAAATAAGACACGAAAGAAACACAATGCATCACTTGAGAGACTTAGATTTAAGGTATTCTGTATTGGCCCAAATTGTATGCTGGATTTTCAAATATTATATCCTTTAACTGTTTTTTAACAGTCTCTAATTCTAGGCATATCTAGTACTGTACAGTACATTATCTGGTATTGATATAGCGCAGATGTAACATTTTTGTCCAGGAAATTCAAAGGCCATATATGATGCATGTACAGTAGGCTAAGAAGTTAAGCTGACCTACCCGGAAATCTCATTTCTTAGGCAGTTGGTATTAATTGTAGCTCTAACTACAGACCAGTTTACCGTAGACACAATGCGAAAATAGTGTTGGGCCTTGGACAATGGCCCTAGCCGAACGTAGACCTAGAAAGTTTCAGGATAAGCTAGTCTATAGTACAGTATTAGTATTTGAATATGGGAATGAACAAATTACGTGAAGATGTATGCAACAACGTTGCCTGAACAGGCTCAAGTAATGGTTTTAACAATATCACCAACTTTAATGACTAATCTCATGGACCTTACCTGAAGTTGCTGGTGAGACGTTTTGGTATTAACGGTACTTTTTAAGAAAAAGTCACCGAAGAAAGAACCTGGGCACGAAAACCAAACTACCCAACGACTGATCCGCTCTCAACCCCAGGCCCCTTGCATCGAGACTGTGTGATCATCGTCGGGTGTGGTACACCATTCCCCTCGGTAGGGAACAGATACTACACATGATCTTAGCCAACGCAATTAAGCCTACGTGTATGCTGTAGCAGTAAGCCCTGGCCTAAACTAGGGCTAACGTTACGATTTCGTACTGCATTCCATTTAAAAAGTCTGCAATACTGAGTTAGGTAGATTTTATAATGTAGTCCGTGCCTCTGTTAAACAAATTGCTATGATTGTTGCTAAATTTACACATTTCACCAACCATATCTAAAAGGCATTCCTTTTGTTAGCGTGAAAGAATCAAGAATGATATTAAGAAAGCAAATTAAAATATCATCTTCCAAGAAGGAAATAGACAAGTAAATAATTTATAAGTATTTTGTTTGAAACCATTAAAAGACAACATGATTCCCTTTTTTTTAGTAAGTCGCTTTTGAGGCATTTGCCTAATAATGTGTAGGACATTGAATTATATTGGGGTTTGTTCGCGACCACTGTAGGAGTACTACATAAATAAAGAACCACGAAGCAACTTCATGAATTAATGTTATAACATTTCGACCTTTCTTCAGTTTCGGAATATGTACTACGTTTGTCATATTTACCCATTCACAGCACCGATTCAACAGGCTCGCACATCCGTTCCATTTGACAACCAAAAACAGCTGATCATACATCGGCACCTTTTTACATATCCTTATCCGAAAATCCAGCTAAGAGTAGGCTCTATACAATTTCTACCTTTAAATACAACATGCTACAACATTCTTAGTGGGTAAACATAATAATTCATGATTTGTAAGAGTTACTTTATGTTGCGTGCTTACACGTCTTCTCATCAATGGCTTGACAGACATTACGTTATGAACGAACCAATTCCCAAGCCTATGACCTATGAAGGGTGATTGTATGTTGTCACAGCGCAATGCGTAGGTGAACTCTCTTGTGTTCCCTCTTATTTTTTATTAAAGATAAAAAAGTTAATAGTTTCTTAAATAACGATAACAAGTTAATTTTCCAGGACAAAAACTTCACTTGTTAATCACAAAATATAAACTCTGTCAAAGACAAATACTTAAAATTTAACAATTATTCCAAACTATCCTTGTCAGACCTCTTAAAGACTTTAGACCAATGTATTAATAAACATTTCATAAAGTACCAATGTCCACACGAAAAACTACATACTTTGATGTAGGTTTTTATAGTTGGATATATTTGTTAATCGTTTGAGTCCCTTTCAAATTCATTTATATTTAATGACGGCTAAAATATAGCTACGGTGATTTACTGCCTCTAGTTTACTGTCAGCGCATATCGTAGTTCTTTCATCGTTTCGTCAGGGCGTTAAAGAGAAGTGCATGGTTTGACGGATAATAAGAACCTCGATAAGTCCTAGATTGGCTTCCTATATATAGTCTTCTTTCAACCCATTTACTACAATTTAGTTTTCTTCTGAATACAGAAATATTTAATTAAATTTAATTTAAGTAATATTCATTGAAACCACGGCTACTTTTCTTAACGTTATGGACTTGACCGAAAATCACAGTTGTGTTTCCCGAAAGAGATCACGAGGGGAAGAATCATATCAAGATGGCCGACTCGTAGTATTTACTGTACAATTTTAGTAGTCTCGATTTCCTTGTGCAAAGAGGTTTGACTTCCTTGTTCTTCTGTCTACAGACGCGCGTTAGAGACAACATTTATTAGAAACTACATTTTACTAAAATGCATTTTTTTAATGAGGTTAACTATGTTCTGTATTTTCTACCGTACCTACTAAAGTACTCCATGTAAGGTAGGTCCTGTCGTCGAAAGAGGTGATAGTCATTATCAACTTGAATTCAGAGAAGGGCGAGTCACCAGAAAAGATTTCACTCTTCCGTCAAAATGATCAGCAAGTTTGATTCAATCTTCCAATTTTTATTTTTCCTTTGGACAACTAGCTGCCTCGTTTTTCGTGAATCGGTAAGTTCTAGTACTTATAACTTGTAATTAAATCCAGCATAAAAGTCAAAGTCAATTCTGTTTTGGTGCGTTCTAATGTAGCACAAAAGGATTTTAAACGCATTTCATTATAAACCTTCCTCGGTCATATGTCGTAGTATATATATTTCAATGCACTTGCTCGGTGACAGAATATGAAACTAAAGTTTTGATTTTTCAAAAGATGATATAAGATATTGGAAATGGAGACATCACAATTCCTCAAATTCAGTACAATTTTCATAGTGGGTATATTGTAGTGATCTGTATCGAAAGAAACATGATTGTCTGTAACGCTTCAATGTCCGTAACAAATAGTTCAACAACAACAATAAACGCAAAGGATATTGAAGTGTTTGGAGTAAACGTTCAAGTAGATTAAGATATACTTTTTTCAGATTAATGAAATACTTTAAATTAATTTTAAGCTCACACAAAAGAGTCCCAATTTAAAGCAAAGTAAAAATATTCAAATCTTGAATAGCAATTCTCCTTTTGACTTTATTTTAAAGTAAAGTTTTGATTGTTCAAAAGAGACATTCATAATTCCTCAAATTCAGTACAATGTTCATCTTTTGGAATCATGTATTTGTCTGTATCGAAGTAAAAATTATAGTCTGTATCGCTTCAAAAGTGCGTGACAAATAATTCAACAAAATATTAATAAACGCAAAGGATATTTCAGTAATTGGAGTTAACGTTGGAGTAGATTCAGGTATACCTTTTTCAGATTAAATTAAGTACTTTCAGGGTTATTTTAAACTCCCCACAAAAGAGTCCCGAAATTGAAACAAAAGGCAAGCAATCAAATCTTTAACAGCAGGTCTCCTTTTGACTATATTTTAACGAATCAAGAAAAAAATAAGAGATTCGAAAATCATTAAATATTATATTTTTGGCAAAGATATTGAAATTAGATTTAAATTAAATTAAATCTAATGCTTTCAATTTTTTTATGTTCTCCATTTATCTCAGAAATGAAAAGTGTTAACTTTTAGACTTTCTGCAATGTGTTGAAGAAGCCACTAGTTGTATGTAAAGTAAAGGTGTAAGATGTAAGATCGAATAATACGTATGGGATTTTTTTACTTTTTCATGTAAGATAGTTTATTGTAATATTAATAGTAACTTAGAAACGCTCTGGAACCATTTAAGACACAAACATGTAGTAAAACATTCAAAGTTCCATCAATATCATAGGTATAAAAGATGTATCAAATATTGAGCTCTTGTTAAGTTAGTAATTCATAATCCTGTATTCCTCACCTATAACTTCACAACTGCAAATTAACCTGTTATGGTATATCTTCCTCACTGGCACAAATTCAGAACTTTCATGTGTTTATAAAAGACGTGCTAAACTTGTTAATAGGATTTTAATATTAATGATAGCAGACATAATGCAGAATGTCATAAATACAAGTTTTACCGATAGTATAAATCAAATACGTTAGTTTCAATTATATTAATATAAACGTTATAGCTAAGATTTACATGCCCATACTTTGAATATCTCGTTTTCGTGTCTTAACTTTATCATAGTTAACGGGAAAATATCATTTTTAATTGATAATACTTCTCTTAAAGTTTTCATCCGTCGACTTCAATTCACACTGAAACTTATCATTTACTAAAATGCTACCAATTTTGTATTCCGATGCTAAAATATTAGATTTTCTTTAGTTAACAGTAATCTATCAATTTCAATTAAGCATTGAACACATAACAAAGTTAAATTTAATTTGAGTAAACAATTTAGCGTAAACTATACATGATTTACTGAGGATTAAGACAATTAAAGTTAATGGCACACGTAAAAATATCTGGACTTACAGTTTTGTCGAATTTGCTAAGTTTAAATGAGTGATGGAAAATATACATGAAATATATATTTCATTTCAATATACAAAGACCTTTTCGCAAAGTATATGATAACATTTCTAGCAACTTATAAAATATTTCTTAGATTTGCCGAATCTGTCGAGCATATGTAGTAAACCCATATTAACATTTTTATATCTTTCAAAGATTTAGAAAAAAAAGCAAATCAGTCACGTTGCACTTTGATTTGGCAAAAGAATGAGTCAATATGTTTTCACCTTCTGAACTTTGAAAGCCATTGGCATATCATTCTTCTCAACTTCTCTTTCATTGAATGTCTTAA
>KN890866.1:4721-17300 GCA_000934455.1 Apostichopus parvimensis
TATACTAGACTCGTTAAATCGCACTTATAGGTCTAAATTGTATTCCACTCACCGTCACCACAGATATCATCGAGACCTTCCAGTCGTCGAAGTTCTGCTTCGAGTGCCTCACGACTCACGGGGTATCTTGCCGCAGTGCCTACATTCCTGGCTGAGCGTAGGCTGGGAATAACTTCAGCAGTAGTGTAGCAACACAGGAGAACATACACGAAAACGCGGTCTAAACCAAACATGGTCAACTTTGAGAGAACTGTTTCTATAAAATGTCTTATTGTCAAATGATAAATAATAACTCTTGACTGAAAGCTATATATGCAGTTTCGAGGACCAAGTGTAAAAAGTGTAGATGAGGGTCAATATTGACGCCGCTTGGCTTTTATGGTGCTACAATATGCAGGCATAAAAACTGTTTTTGCTTCAAATGAGAATTTTAAAATATATCATCTTGAACGTGTTTTCGTCAACTGCCTTTGCTGACATGCCAGCAGTGATTTCGCTCCACAGCTCACATCCATTTGGTTTATCCCTTATATCACTTGGTTGCATTCGACGCCTAATAACTAATGAAAGAAAAACCAAAGTGAGGTATTTTGTCTTTTATTTGCTTCATATATTGTTCTTGAACTCTGCCGCTCATGCATCTTCTCGTAGACCTATATTGATTGATTTCATTAATTGAATTAACATAATATAATAAAAATTATGATTTGCAACAGTGAATGGTCAAAGCTTTAAGCTTAATTACTGGTTCATCGTAACACCGTATGGGTTTATACAATTAGTACATAAAATGATGCAAGAAACATACTGCAGTTGTGCGACACGTAAACGTATTGATATATGACACAAATGTTTATTGAGTTTGGACGATCACTTTCAAAGAGTGAAATCATTATCCCTTCGAACCTTTAAGCCTATTTTCAATGACCAATGTGGCACTCATTAACTGTTCATGCAATAGAGCCAATAAAACGAATGCAGCTAAAATAAAGAATTGAACGTCACTAATTTAAGGCGTAAAGCAAGGAAACTGCAGCCCGATATCATGTTCACGATCAATCCATTCTGCCTCAAAGCTCTTCGTCGGAGTCATATCAGCAAGGAACGGAGCTGCATTACGGAAGAAACCCGTCATCTTCTGAACACTCATTTTGGCGGAACATCTTTTACTCGCACCGTTTGACGACACGGTACAGACATCGCCATTGACACGATTCAGTTGACAGCGGTAATCAGCTAAAACTTGGCAAAAGCTTGTCGCGGACTGCAGGATGTCACATCCCCAGTCAAATGGAGCTGGGTAGTTGGTCATTGTCAGATGTTCACCATACACAGCATTGAAGTCATCCTCCACCAGAGCGTCATTTTGACAGCCAGCGTCGTGTTGCATGACCAAAACCATTACGTCGTCACCTTTACGAAATGTCACAGTGCCGTCATTACATTCCTCGATAGAATCGATACGTTGGACTGCGTTTCGGTTAGTGTCAAAAGGAACCATGACAGCCTTGTCGTCATCGGAAAATATTGCGAGGGACAACAGTCCGTGACGTTCATCAGATACAAACGGCATCGCGATGGACATGTAACGACTCTCAGTAGAGACACTATCTCTGAGAATGCTATCCATCTCAGCCTCCAGTGTGCGATCCGTAATAGTTTGGTAGGTTACTGTCACTTCGGCGTATTTAGACTGGTCAAACGAACCACGTGGAAGGCCTTCAGCCACCCGAAGGTTAACCTCTGAAAAAATATGAGTAAGAAGAAATTGTTGAAGTTATAATGCATCGCAGGAATAAACACTTATGACAATAAGAGCCGACCCTTCCCCGAGAATTGTTTTAAACGTGTTACTACAAATGTACACATAGAATCAATACAGATCATTAAAGTTAAATAAGCTTCAGACCTCACGGAACACTATGGTGCTACAACAGGAAATTGTATAAACGACAAAATATGAATAATGGAAAAACAAACACAATAAGAACACGACGAAAAATGACAGTACTTTCATTTAACATGATACCCATTTCTATTTTAGGGCTCAAAGTCACGTTATCTCCTATATCAATTACTACAACAAATGCCTATTTTAAGACAATTCTTTTCATATGTTTCAGCATTTCCGGAATTAAGGTGTACCGTCCATTGCATCTTCAAAATTCGAATACCCACTTTAAGTTAACAAGCCATAGCTGTTTTATTAGTTGTTAACATTCATTCATGTAAAGGTTGACTGGCTTTCTTTCACGCTAATACACAATTACAGTTTCGGACGGTAAACTAAGAAATGCTGGTGAAATAAATTAATGTGCGTTAATAACATTCATCCATAAAGTTTTACCGTTCGATTCAATTAATGTTGATGTTTTTATGGATGGGTTTCGTGTTGTTTTAATATGTGGATCTTTACTGTACTTCATTCGGTCAAGTTTCAGCTAACCAAGTTGAAAATGTTGAAATCTTACACACTAAGGTTTAACATGTGAATAAAACTAATATCTCGGCAACAATAGCACACATACAAAACACTGTTGAGTTTACAATAAGAAATTGTTAATGCCTTGCTACATTTTCACCCGTAACACATGTAACACATGTTACCAAGTTGCGAACACAGCGCAGTAGTTACTGATGCACGGTTGTGGAACATGAACAGTAGTTACTGTACTAGCTATGAGTATCGGGTTACATTTTACATGAGATGCGATATTGCAGTTCAATTCACAAAATTCCCTTATGTGTCTGTACAGTTTATACACAAAACTTCACAAGTAATGCAATCCTGACCGTGATCCACCTAATCCAATCCTGATCCAGCCCTCACTTTTTTTGGTTTTGTTTTCATTTTTGCTGTAAGCCTAAAAGGATTCGAGAACCGTCACTAGCAAATGATACTTTATATCAATAAATAAACATGCGAATTTCAGTATCCTTTAAAGGCCATTTTAAGTCCACAGTTGTCTCGATTGGTCACACACCAATATGTTGCCAATGAAAATGTTTTGGAAGAAAGAAGTACACGAAAGTCATTAAATTAGATGTATAGACCTGACTGAATTCTGACTGTTTTTAACAGGCTGATATTTAAAGGCATTGAAGACTCGCCCCAAACCGCGTGTGGCCATCTGAAAAAGTTAACTTTCTGTTGCTTGCAAGTGACGTTTTGTTCGTGTCGCTACAAAATGCAGACAGTAATGAAACGTGATACCTTGTTATCTTTATCTGGACCTGAGATGTCCATCGCTGTTTCGTTTGTTCACTGTGATGTGGGTATTGACCGCAGCTGTATGTACTGACTGTACACTAGTGTCTAATTACCGACGGTAGCAAGCTGTGTGTGTGTATTTTCTGGGTTCGATGGTGGTGTCTAACACTTCTGTTACACCTCATTCGAAACTTGGTCAGATTACCGGCATTAGACGTTTCTTTTTGCGCGAGTCTTCACACCCTTTTTAACTATGAGCAGGATTTAAATGTTAATATAATTGCTTTTCGAAAATTGCAAATCAGTTTTTGTTTTGTTTTCTGTCCTGAGTATCTACTTTAAGCTAAAATAGGAGGAAAAACTGTGATGTATACACCTTCCAATTACGAAGATATCAATTATAATTAGTTAACTTGGTATTTGCCTCAAATTTCATCCGGCCTGCTAATGTATATTTAGTGTTATTTATATTGTTTATAATTTAATGTGAAAGGTATTTTTATACTAGACTCGTTAAATCGCACTTATAGGTCTAAATTGTATTCCACTCACCGTCACCACAGATATCATCGAGACCTTCCAGTCGTCGAAGTTCGGCTTCGAGTGCCTCACGACTCACGGGGAGTCGTGCCACGGTGCCTACATTCCTGGCTGAACGTAGGCTAGGAATAACTTCAGCAGTAGTGTAGCAACAACACAGGAGAACATACACGAAAACGTCTAAACCAAACATGGTCAACTTCGAGAGAACCGTTCTATAAAATGTCTTATTGTCAAATGATAAATAATAACTCTTGACTGAAAGCTATATATGCAGTTTAGAGGACAGTTTAGGAAGTGTAAAAATGTAGATCAGGGTCAATATCGACGCCGCTTTGGCTTTTATGGTGATACAAATATGCAGGCATAAAAACTGTTTTTGCTTCAATGAGAATGTTAAAATATATCTTCTTGAACGTGTTTTCGTCAACTTCCTTTGCTGTCATCCCAGCAGTGATTTCGCTCCACAGCTTATACATCCATTTGATGTATCCCTAAACTTACTTGGTTGCATTCGATGGCTATGTTGCCTTATTCTGCAGTAAATGCCATCGTTGCCGATGTGTGTTATTTCCTAAGCGTAACCGCTTGGTCGAGGTCGGGCAAATGTCAATGCTGCCCTCGCCCACCAATGGTGTTTAGGGTGTGACCTTTTATACCCGCCTCCTTGCTTTGCACACTTTCGTAATCGATGCATAGTTACGTAATCTATGCATACTTACGTATTATGTGGGGTACATATGCTTCATTCCTCTCCTGGTTCAGAGTGGCGTAGCATGTGCTCCTTTAGCGGAGTTCCTTAGAATGTAAGTATCATATATCGCTTCTCGGCCTATTGGCTAAGATCATGTGTAGTATCTGTTCCCTTTCGAGGTGAATGGTGATGCACACCCGACGATGATCACACAATCACAGTCCCGATGCAAGGGGACTGGGGTTGAGAGCGGATCAGTCGTTTGGTAGTTTGGTTTTCGTGCCCAGGTTCTTTCCTGGACGACTTTTCCTTAAAAAAAAAAGTATCATATATGTTTTATATAGGTATTAAGGGACTAGATATCCTAATTGCATACCTCTTTTTCATATCAAAATATTTAGATTTGCTTTTAATATGATTTTGCTATATGCTTGTGCCTGTTATTATTGTTGCCATTTTGTGTATTTGTTGTTTCGCTTATTTTGTTAGAGTACCTTGACTTAAAGTATCGTCTTTGTAGAGTATTCTCTCGGAGTTATCATTTTGTCGGTTAATTTTTTATGATTAATTATTTCGCCAGAAAGCCGCCGTAAACCCCAGAAAGCCGCAGTAAATTCCTGTAAGCCCCTGTATATCGCAGTTTGTCGTGCAGTTGGTTTTGCCCGGAAAAGATTGTAAGTTGAGTGTTATAATAATCAAGATTGTAATTGTTGTCAATCTTACTCTATGTTTTGTTTCATATTACCAAATGTTATTTGCTATACTTCTTCCATTTTTGCATAATTTATAAGGAGAAATATAATGCTTTATTATGTTATTATTGATTTGTGCAAATTCATGTGTTTGGTTCACCAATGCTTGTATATTAATGTTTTGATATTTTTACTTATAGTTTTCACCGTGGTCCTGTTGAGCCGCGTGGTGCAAATAAACGGGTTAAAACCTCCGACTACTTGTTCAGCATCATTGAGCGTTGTCTCGGTGACAGTATTGATAATTCAAAGTACGGACTATAAAGGCCTCTGTAGAGTATCTGTAGAATGTTTCTCCATATTACATTATAGAAACAATACGACAATATACCCAGTTATCAAACCATATGGCCCCATATGGGAAATTAATGGGCCATCTGGGCTCAAGTTACCCATGCATATGGGTCATATGAGTTAACCCATATAGTCCCTAGATGAATCTTGGGTGCATATGTTATGGGGCAACCCATGTGGGGCCCATATCTTGGCCCATATGTACCCCATATGTTACCCCATTGGTTACCCATATGTTACCCATATGGGTCGACTGCCTGGGTAGAATAACTTATTTAAATTTAACGATGCTTGAAGATGACAATATATGCCTTCAAATAACTGTAATGCTGTCATAATTGCATTGACTGCCTCAGCTCAGAGTTGTAAATTCCGTTAGGAATATTTTTGACTCCAGCCCCCTCCCCCTCCCGAAGGTTGAAGATTACGTAGAGCCGTAAGGGAACTTTCCCTGGGGGAGGGGGGTTACGAAGAATAGTTGAAAAGCCAGCAAATGAACAAAGAAATGTAGTAATAATTAATATATATATATATCAACTATTTCTGTGTACTTATGATATGTAGAGCCATTGGGACACCTTTCTCTATTTCCCCCCAGGCGGAGTGGGTTACTTACTGCAGAATAGTTGAACAAGTCAGTAAATGAACGAATAAATGTAGTGATAATTTTTATATGGTATGTAGAGCCGTAAGGAACCTTCTGTGTAGTTTGGTTTGGAAGGAGGGGGGCGGGGGGTTTACTCATACTCATATTAAATTGAAAACAATTAATAATCGAGCATATACAACGATCATTAATATACCAATCAGTTATTTGTTCTTTTAGTTTGTACAGAACTCTATCGTAATAATTACCGTATGTCGTAATATTGCTGTATACGTATGGAAAAAATGGTTATCTCTTTGAAGGTAGTTCAATAAACCTTTGCATGTTAATAAACAAAGAATAATATTAATTAAAGTTCTTTATAAACGCAAAATATTTATGCCTGAGATATTTCATTATTACGGCGATTTAATTGACCAATACGGATTGGTACGCTGGTACGCTGTTGTTACAACATCTGCACGGTACGGTGATTTTGTTATGATTTATATATATATTGTCGAAGTCTCAAATTATCTTTGCAATATGAGAGAGAGAGATGTAAGTTGGTTTGATTCAAGGTGTTAAAATTCTGGAGTCTGCGTGGTTGCTGCAAGTCTTTACCGTTATTAAAATAGCTTAGTTAAACCTGTGTAAAGTCAAAGGTATGCTTACTAAAGTTAACTTATTTTTTTAAGAAATCTCGCCTTCTTGTTTATGAGCCTTGCTATTTCAAAAAATTTGGGACAATTTTCTAAATGCTAATACCACTCTTTACATTCTGGCCACCTACATTATGCTTTTGAGAAAAGGGAAAGGAAAAGAAAGTCACCCAAGAAAGAATCTGGGCACGCAAAAACAAACTTCGAGTCACTCCAAGATTAATGTATGTCGTCCAGTTACAGAGTTGTTGACAATTGACAATTCGTAATCATGGACGTTAAATATGAACGTAAGAGACTGACTTCGGTCAGCTTGCGGCTTTGATAAGCCAATGAGGCTTCTTCGCGAGTTCCTGCTTGCAGGAGGATCTAACATACATACATACAATACATACATACACACATACTTCTTGACCGATCCACTCTCAGCCCTATTCCCATTACATCGAGATTGTGACTGTGTGTTCATCGCCTAATAATTATCACGAGTTCCTTACAAAGAATACCTTTTAAGAAATAGCAATGGCAGCTTGACCGGTTCGTTACCTTTTATCTGATAGCAAAGGGGGAATTCTCGCTGTTCACACTGTCAATATGAGACTGTGCTTTGAAACGGAACAAGAAAGTATACAGTATCGACAGCGTGTCATATAACTAGGTAACGTGGTTATTCACAGAAAACGTGGATCCGCAAACAAATAGAGAAACTGATTCAATGAGTATAGTGACCGACCCATGCATATACTGCAACGTTGTTAACGCCTAAAAGGCATTGAAGACTCGCCCCAAACCGCGTGCCGCGCTCTGAAAAAGTTAACTTTCCGTTGCTTGCAAATGACGTTTTCTTCTTGTCGCTACAAAATGTAGACAGTAATGAAACGTGTTACCCTGTTATCTTTTATCTAGACCTGAGATGTCCACGCTGCTATGTACACTGTGTTGTGGGTATTGACCGTAGCTGTATGTATTGACTGTACACTAGTGTCTAACACTTTAGTTACAAATACCCCCGAGGATAAGTACCCCCATACAATTACCCCCCGGACATGTACCCCCTTGACAATTACCCCCTTGACAATTACCTCCTACCCCCGGCAATTAGCTCCGGGACAACTCCACACGTGCAAATACACCGGCACAGTGAAATAAACGAAACGAAACGAAAACTATGAGGCCTCTCCTCTTCGGATCATATCATGCCCTGAATCGATATTGCAATCTCATGGAAGGCCGTTGTCAAGTGTAATGGTGAGGTAGAAATGCAGCATTACCGGGCCGTTTACATAACAGATCCATGGAAGGCGGTTGTCCTTTTGTAACTTTTCCTTTTATGCCATCTGCGTCATATGGTTGTGTAAAACTTCAGTATACATGTCACTTTGAAACCAATTCTTTTCATAAACATATACCGAATAAATCTGTTTTATTTACTGAACATGTGATGTGAAGCGGAAGTTATGTCTATGGAACCTTTGCAAAAAATGTACCATGAGAACAGCAACACGACTGGTGTGGTTTCCATAACACTTAAAGGCATTGAAGACTCGCCCAAACCGCGTGCGGCCATCTGAAAAAGTAAACTTTCTGTTGCTTGCAAGTGACGTTTTGTTCGTGTCGCTACAAAATGCAGACAGCAGGGGCGTATCCAGGATTTTCCAATAGGGGGGGCGTCAGGCATGAATGATCGCCGCCCTGGGGGTGGGTCTAAGGGGAGGGGTGGAAAATTTTTGCTTTCGAAGAAGGGCTGAAATGCAAAATTATTTAAGTATGACTTAAATATTTATAACATACAGGCGCGTAGCCAGGATTTGTTCATGGGTGGTGTTTTGCTGGAGACTGACCTGGGGGAGGGGTTTAAGGGAAGGGGGTGTCCCCCTCCCCTTTGGCGAAAAAAATGGAATTTTAAGGCCTCTAGATGCAAAATGGTGCAATGTTTGAGCTCAAATCATGCAAAAGAATATTGATAATTATTTTGTGGAATAATTCTATTCACATCAGAAAAATGTAATCCTATATATACTCAATTATTGATGCAAGGAAAATGCGAACCTAAAGAGATACTTTTCTCAATATATATAATTTACAAGCAACTAGGTTCAACTTCAAGTCAAAAGTTTGAACTGTAAGAAGGATAATTTGGGGAATCAGAGATAAAAAGATCAAGGGAATTGCGGACCTATAGAGTTCCCCTTCGTTTGGACTGTAGAAGTCTGTTGACAAGCAAACTGGGAACCCAAAGAGTTAACGGTACTCTCACATCATTGATTTTGGCATATTTGGTATTTGGTTCTCTTAGAGTCTCACTAAAAGTAAAGCTAAAATCCCATTAGTGAGGCCCGGAGGAGGGTGCGATAATTATCACTAGCGTATCTCTCCAAGTCACTGGTGTTTTCTGCATATATTTTTTGGGGGCACTTGGGCCATGGGGGGTGTTTGAACACCCAAAACACCCCCCTTGGCTACGCGCCTGATAACATAGGCATAATGAATGCTTTTATCTGCAAGATATTTAAAATCTTGTGTTCAGTGTTGTTTGCAAAAAAAGAGGTTTTGACTCGAGCGGTCGTTGCCTAAAAATTAAATACTATAATACTATAATAACGTCTTATCGTGTTAGCAAAGTATGATTAGTAATTTGAAAATCGAGGTCAAGAAAAATTGTACACAAAAAATTTGAGGCATAAAAGGTCAGCAGAAATAAATTTCGTGAATGGACAAGTCAAAATTTTTGCCTCGATAGAGTAACCTCACGTGTTATGCACGGGGCTATTATGGGCTTCCCTCAGGCAGCCCAGAGGCCTTATACACGCCCTGTGCTACGCGATAATATAAACACAATTACCATCTATGTTTCTAAAACTATTATGCCGCCGAACTTCGCCAGAACCTTTTTTTTGGCAAACAAAAAATAAAGCATACGGGAGGGGGGGTTGAGCGATCACCGACATCTCACATAAAGGTCGTCATCAATTTTTTTTTTTTTTTGCTAAATTTTTTTTTTTTTGGTGACGGCCAATAGGGGGGGGCGTGCGCCTGTTGCGCCCCCCCTGGATACGCCCCTGAGACAGTAATGAAATGTGATACCTTGTTATCTTTAGCTGGACCCGAGGTGTCCATCACTGTATCGTGTGTATACTGTGATGTGGGTATTGACCGCAGCTGTATGTACTGACTGTACACTAGTGTCTAATTACCGACGGTAGCAAGCTGTGTCTGTATTTTCTCGGATCGATGGTGGTGTTTAACACTTCTGTTACACCTCATTCGAAACTAGGTCAAATTACCGGCATTAGACGTTTCTTTTTGCGCGAGTCTTCACACCCTTTAACGATGAATACTTGAATAAAGGCCTTTCATGTCTGCGAATATATATGCTGGAATTCTATACACGTAGAACAGAGAGAGTGAGATATCGAAACAGGCAAACATGATGCGATGTACAAAACCATGTAGGATCATACGAATACAAAATTTTAAAGTTTTTATTTACACATTACTTCTGACATAAATTTCAGGAGCATCTATTATTTAGATAATTTTAATTTAATGTCTTCACAAAACCAAACTTAAAACATAAAGAAGGGTTATTTTCAAATTAACATATTGTGAAAGTTAATGTTTCTTTAAAAGATGTAACTTGATCCGTTGAACCCTCCAAACTGTTCGGTCCACTGCTCCTGGTAGCGGCATGCCTAATTTTTATTCCTAGGACGGATAAGGGTTTCAGGTTTTTCAGGAATTTACAATTTCGTTTGAATCAGAGTTAGGGTTTATAAAGTGGGTTAGGGATCCAATTCATATATGAAGGATTATCGTTCATAATCTGAGGTCAAAACTAGGAAAAAAGATTCAGAACATGTTTTTTGAAAAAGCGACACATGTTTGGAATCCAGGGATTTGATTGGCCGATGCCCTTATTCGTCCTGGGAAAAAAAATTACGCGGCAGGCATACACTCTCAGCTAGATTTAGTCGGTAAGCAAGTTGATGCCAGATAGAGTGATATTTCTTACTTAGTCATTCAGTGTTCGCACATAAAGTTAAAAACAAACACCAAAACAAGACTCACTTCAAACTGATGTTGTAAATGAAATAATATGTTGCCGGTGGAACTGAAAGTAATGTTTACGTTTCAAAGTTTATATCTCAAAATTAAATGTAATATATGCAAGAAAGTAGAAACTTACTTACAATTCCATATATTATCTTAATCATCATTGGCAGCATAAAAAAAATATTACTATTATTATTATATGATAATTATTATTTTGGCAGCTGAAAAAATGTGCGGTAAACACATACATAGGTAAGTAAAAGTCAAATTTGACTAACGAAAGTCAAGCCACTCTGCCTAACCTCAATCAGAAGTTAGCACACATTTTAGTGTAGTCCCGTTACAATATAATAGCGACATATGTTCCAAACACACAGCTATTTATTATCTCACAACAACTTGTGCAAGAAATTTGATACTATTGCAGTACAGCACAAGTTGCTTACATTATAAGCAAGCCCTACTTGGAACACCCCCAACCCCACCCCCACAAACACACACATACATCGCCTAATCGCCTCCTTTCTTTGGAGTTTAATTTGTTACCTTTTTGTATTTTGCTAGAAGTTTCTTCTGTTGATAAAATATTTCTTTTGCTCTTTGATAAAGGAGAATATCAAATTGAAGTAAATTCATAATTTCCTCGTCCTCCATTAGTTGTCTTTTTGCGTCTTTCTTGAGTGTTTCCTGCTTCGTATGAGTTATATTATCGTAATTGCCTTTCATTACGTGTAAACCTGTACACGTTTTCGTAAATGGTAATCCGTAAACAGACTCTAATATTTCATAAGTAGTTTCCAGGTCCTCCGTTATACCAATGACAGAAAAATGCCTATCCATGTTATCAATGATGCTCTGTAAAAAACCGTCCACGAGACGCCATCCCTTTGCTTCTACAATGGAACTTCTTTGCTCTTTGCAAATCTCTTCATGCGAATTTCCTTTCTCCTCAAATCGCCATTCGTTTGCAAACCCGTGCAATGTCACTGACCCGACTAGCTTCATCCACTCTGTTATATTATTATTGAGAGCTTTAGCGTATCCACTGTTTGTGTGTCCCTTTTTTGTTGCTATCTGTCGATTAAAGAAGTAATTAGACACTGCCCTATCTAATGGATCTCTGAAGATTGCAAAATTAGAACAGTTCCTCTTGGTAATTCTTTCTTGAATAAAATCACATAACCCTAGCGTACCATGTCCTCTTACGATCGGGTGACGAATAGACAAATTACTAAAGTACGAACTTCTCTCAATCATTTCTTGTTTGTTTTTACAATTTGAACCTCCGTGAAACGTCTCAGGCAATTTTAATTGTTTTATCATACTAATCATGCAATGTCCAATGGTAGATCCTCCTGATTTTTGAATATGCCAGAAATTGATGATGGATTGGTTGAAATCCCTTTGCCTGCTCTCATGTAAGAAATAATTTGGTAATTTGTTACATGTATTTAACTTGCTGTGTACAACGTGGCATTCTTCCCTCGTCGATGGCAGTTGCACGTGGTTGGATTTCGTTATAGTTAAAGGTGATGCGTTGAAGAGTCTGTCCGAAAAAGACAAAAAGAAATAGAATCATTAAACTTTATTCGAAGGAAAGTTTGATCATATAGCGTTTACTTATCGCTGAAGAAGAATATACCAAATACATAATTACTAATGGTGACTTATTATGTTGCATCTCTTTTCTGTACTTTCGTCACTCCTTATTGATTGTCTTGTCAATTTACTCAGCTTCTGCGCAATAAATTTCTAAAATGTATAGTGTATAGCCTAGTGGTTAACGC
>KN890867.1:10347-28073 GCA_000934455.1 Apostichopus parvimensis
TTCTCTCATATTAACTATAATTCTTTCAGAACATTGTAGTTCCTTTGTACAATATTAAAGACAAAATTCAAATCTAAATTTAAACTTATAAATCAATTAAATATGTCTGCTGCTATTTTGTAGTATTGTAGACTAATGAGTTGATCTGGAATATACATATTCATATCCATTTCTTCTATCACCTGTATCTGAGCCATAAAATGATGTCATGTGGTTTTATAGTACGTGTGATTCTCTTCAATTGACTATAAAGACTAACTTGTTTTCCTTACCTGGTAGTCCTAACGTTTCCTTGAAAGATGCGCAGAGTTCCTGATAGTGGCATGTCCATGCTGGCAGGCCCAGAGAGGGTAATAACACAGACATAGGGGAATGTTCTTTTAGACCTGCAATAGAGCAACATTTAAATTATTGACATACTAGAAGCTTTATCAGTATAATGTCCTATTGGTTTCCATTTTTCATGATTACCACTCTCTTTTTAACCAAAGCTGATTTTTGATTAATTCTCGTCATGGGAGAATTGATGATTGAAGCAAGCGGTCTTAATAAACATATATTCATGAATCCAACCATTAGTAACAACACTTGATCAACATTCAATTATAAATGTTAAGTCTCGAATGGACAGTCCCTCATTCTTTACTTTTGGAATTTTTTACTTTTTTAAACCCATGCACATGTTCTGCACTGCCATTATTGTGTACGTACATAAGCCAAACCCTTCCAAGTGAGGTAAACACCATTTTTGGGTGCTTAAAGCTAATATCAGCTCATCACAAATTTTGTTGCTATCTAAATATGGACTCTATGCTACTAACTTTCATCTGGCAGTTCGAACAAACCTTATTCCTATGAAATTTTAGAAATGAATGCAACCACCTGCCTTTATCAACACAGTACAGACATTTTGAAACCAACTTAGTAGGTAAGCAACATATATCATATCATAAATTTAAACTGCTATATAGAAATGAAAATGGAAATATTTGAATCCATCTCTGAATATTTCTTAAAAATTAAAGAACTGACCACTTTCAAGGGCAGCTTTCTCCTTTTCCTCTGGGGGACCAACTGCTCCCATCATCTCTTCAGACATAATGGAAACCTAAGAATAAAAGACCAATATGAAGTGATGTTAAGTAAATATGCCAAGGGAAAGATGACATGTGAGCCCTTTGTATGAAACACAATATACTAAACAACTCCATACCAGAAAATCCTCTATTTAACATTTCTTACTACCCAGCCTCCCTCACCTCATAAATGTCTGGATGTTACCTACTTGATGACAACACCCATCTATGCTGGATTCACCATGCATGTGAGAGATGTTACCTAATTGATGACAACACCCATCTATGCTGGATTCACCATGCATGTGAGACGGTAAACTTTTGGCCAACACCACCAGAATATTGTACTTCTTACTCAAGATGGTAACATTGTACAAGAAGCTCAACTTTACTTCACCGTGAGATGAAATCTTTATCACTTATTTACACCCATTTTCAACCATTACAGTGTGATGGTACATTGTGCACCCCCACTGCTACTGTTCATACAGGTCGACTACACCATAACAGTGGTGTACCACCACTCCCATATCCTGCTATTACTAACCTGTTGACACTGTCCATACAGGTCAACTACACCATAACAGTGTGATGGTACATCGTACACCACCACTCCCATATCCTGCTATTACTAACCTGTTGACACTGTCCATACAGGTCGACTACACCATAAACAGTGTGATGGTACATCGTGTACCACCACTCCCATACCCTGCTATTACTAACCTGTTGACACTGTCCATACAGGTCGACTACACCATAAACAGTGTGATGGTACATCGTACACCACCACTCCCATATCCTGCTATTACTAACCTGTTGACACTGTCCATACAGGTCGACTACACCATAACAGTGTGATGGTACATCGTATACCACAACTCCCATGTCCTGCTTGTCCAAGAAGAGATGAAGATTGTGATTTTCATCGATCATGACCCCTACGGTTCTTCCTTCTTTGACATTATCCAGGTTGAATTTTAATTTCCCTTTGACCTGTGAAATATGATAGGAGTGTTTGTTTTAACAAGCACATGTATCACAAATAAAGAACATGCTTAAATCTGCCAGTTTGTGGTGGGTTCTGATTGTGTGTCAATCTGAACAAGGAATACAATAGCTATACACAATAACCCTCGATATAACTTCAACATCTATGTGGATCAAATCCTTTAGCAGTGCTTTAAGGAGTGAGCTATACACCATTTAGTGCAATACAGAAAATTTTATGCCCCACACAACAACTTTTAAAAGGAACTTTCAATTTTCTTTTATATATCAACCTTTCAATACAATTTCATGTGATGTTATTTCAGGTGTGATTTTGACAGACAAAGATAAAAGTTAACACTTTTGGTTAACTTTCATTCAATGGTTGAGTATTGTTACCCTAAAATTGTTTCAAATTTCAATAAAAAAAGGGAATGAAAAATAGCAGCGTCACCTTGGACTACACTGGGAATTCGCAATTTGAGGTCGTTATCTTGACCTTCATGAATATTCAATTTATACCTTCTTTGCATTATGGAATACCAAATCTTCTTGGAGTACCCACGTAGACCTCCTCATGGTACTGACATTAGCTGGTAGAGTGATCTTCTCAGGGGCCAATCCTACCACTCCAATCTTTACTGAGGATGTCCAATGGCAGTTTAACACATCTATTCTCACCTAATAATATGTACACAGAGAGAAGAGATGTATGGACATGGATAAATAAACAACAGGCCGTTGAGACATTCTATCCAGCCAATGTTCACACTGTAGTTATAAATTTGTACAAACATCACTTGGTTTTGAAAAGTTAACATACCCATCAATCAGGCTGTTAGCTCAGTTCCTCAGTACCAATGTGATAGTCAATGACAAATATTAAACTTTTCTGGTACCCAATAACATGAATACAATACACTAGACAATCCTCATCACAGTTGAAGTTGTAGCCATGTCTATTTCTTTTTGTTCTTTGTTCGACTATAACAACTTACTAAAAACATTTTCCCATTAATCCTGTTATGTGCGAGAACAGGTACTGAGCAATGTGAGTTATAAATAAACATGAAGTTATTCGTAACCATGATGACATACCCTGGAGTATTCAAGGCAACCTACTTCAGAACAAATATCTGATGTTTGAAACACCCTCTGCAAATTGAATATTAAGTAGTTAAAACAATTTGAATCCATCCATCACTCACCTCAAACAACTGATTTTGACGAAGTGGTTTGTGGCTGAAGATGACACCGTGGTTGAAGCTGGTTGTGCGTTTAGCCGTCAGGTTTTCATTACTGAGCGCAATATTTTGACCATGAATACCATGAAACCGGAACAGAGATTGTTTATCCCGCAGTTCGTGCCCAGTCTGTGGGAGGAAATGCTTAGAGGATTGAGAAGGTCCACCAAATTGACACATGTTTTTTTTTACCAAAATCAGAAAGCTTGCCATATGCCAACGATGGGACCAAACTTTGATGTGGCGGAGCAGAAGAAAAAAGGATAGCTAAAATGAGAAGAGACCAGTTGGTATTCCTATTAATAGCAACAGAGGTATAACACTATTACATACTGTACACATTAACTCAATGAAAACACAGTAGACATATTATCTTGAGCAGTACTTCAATTGTCACTGAGAAGCCATTTTCACATTTGTGTTGACCAAAGTAATTTTAACGCAGTTGTAGGATGTATGAGATATCACCTAGGATCCGACGACCTCTAGACCAGGCAGAGCATAGTATAACATTACTACTATGTTAATAAAATGATTCCAGCTGCTTGCCCCAATCCCCTAGACAATTTGGACATTGAAACATTCAAATGGCTGGGACTGACCACCACCGTCTGGGGGGATAATGGCTCAAAAATAATGGCAAATGGATAGTAATGGATACTGGGCAAATAAATGACATAATAGCTAATAAAACCTTGTCTCCACACATTTTGCACACAAGAATCTGCAAGGCCTGTTGCAAAACTTACCACCAAGATGGCACTGTTTACAATGTACAATATTAGCTACCAATCATTAACACAGGGCGTTGCAATCGCTGAAATCAATATTTAACAATTTTTAATATTTATATTTCACTAGCTTCACATCATCGGTGGTGCATGTCACTTTAAATTGCGCTATAACTGATGAGGTTGCCGAGGGGAAAGTTGTAACATATTCTGTGCAGTGGATGTTTCCCCACAGGTTTCCAGCTTATTGTCAGGTTTATAAGAAAAGTAACATTGTGATTTATCCCAAACAACAGACAAAACAGCCGCACCTCCTTGTCAGCTTCCTCGCTGCCGCTACTACTGCTGCTACTTGATATAGAGGGCGCTCTCAAAGGTTCTTCTGGTAGGTTGACAGCTGAACTTGTCACCGTGATAGATTCAACCTGACCGTAGAGGTCTAACACACCATAGACACTCTGTAAGAGACATTATGGAAAGGTTTACGTAAGATATCTATTAAAAGGGAATGAAAGGGGACACAAACCCAAGCATCTTTAAAAGAATAGTCCAGGTCAAACTTTAGTTTGGTATGTTACAGAGGAACACAATCTAAAGGGGATGTGAAGTTTATTAAATACCAATACCTATGGTACATTCACATAATGGATGCATCCAATTGTGGAGTATAAAATAAGACATAAATTTTAAAGGAAAACAAACCATTTTTTATCAGTGTGCAATAATGACGTAACACCTGCTTGCTCCAAGGTGGCAAATTGTAGCACATGAGGCTCAATGATGTTATATTTTTAGACTTGATCAAGTCTTCGGACTGACATTTGAATGAACATTAAATTTGTGATATTTCCCAAATGGAATAAAATATTGCTTCTAAGCTGTTTGGAGGAGTTCTCCATGACATCGTGCATCTCGACAAAACTACGAAAAACCTAGCTATTTTACGGGTTCTTTCCCTAAACATGAGTAACAGATTCCTACCTTGGGTAAGTCAGCCACAGCTAGGCCCATGTCATGACCGTTCAGGAATATATGCATAGTGCATTCAGTGGTGAGCATCACACCAACCGTGAAACCAATCTGCAGAAAATACAACCGATAAACCGGATAATAACTTGCGCTGACTGCTTGCATTCAATTACCAGCAGTATATACGTTGTACACTTTCTACCAAATTTAACTTTAGTTTTCTAGTAATGGACCTTTTTTCCCATTGGTCAGCAATTTTACTAACACTACCCATTATCAGGCAGCTATTTTTGACGACACTTAAGCAACCACCAAAGTGGGAGAAGCCTGCAAGGGCTTATGGATTACCACTGACACGTCGGGGGGCTTCCAATTCAACATTTTAACTCAAATTTGGAATCTATTCAATTTAGAAAGTCATTACAGATGGGAAAACTGTAGATGGCAATTGAATGAAAAACCCACCTTACTATGCACCTTAATAAAGCACTACTAGCACAGTTCAGCTTGTATAATTTCTATAACAAGTGAGGCTCATCAATTAAAGTGACTGGATTACTTAGTCTAATAAACAGACTATTAGGTCAGTTTCTCAGACACAAAACTTCATAGTAAAACATGAGACTGTTATGGCCTCAAATGACATGTTTACCACACATTACAAATTTGGTAAGAACAAAAGATGTTGAATGTGATTCAAGGGTGCTATGTGGTTTAGATGAAGTTAGAGTAAGAAAAATTAAGAATTTACAAAACAAAGAAATAACATTCAGTCCTGAACTGAGGAGCCAACATCAATGAAGTCTTAAAGGAGCATGCCAGAGATTTAGCATATTTTTAAAGGTTAATATCTTGAAACCCTCAATATCCAAAGGATCATTACTCTTACTCAAGTATTGCTTTTTGATTCGACTATTGCATATCAAGAGTAAAATTCTGCCTATGTCACCCTTTATTGCACTGTTCATTGTGGATGCTGTGACATCTTTCTTTTAGCCCCCAAACTGACATAATCAGCAGGCAATGTGTCTATAATTGCTTGATGCCAAGGAAAACATCAGCCCAGAATGAAATATGCAAAGTGGTCTAGCCCAAGGCACATCTGTAATGAAAGGGTTGCAGACCTAGATTAAGTGTGGACAGTTGGCCTCAATAATCAACCTGGCAACATTTGTGTTAAGACATAATTGCATGATGAAGTAACTACATATTACTAGAGATGATCCTGATATAAAAGGCAGAATATTTTAAAAAAATTTAAAAATGGCAACTAATTGGAAAACATTGAAAACAATATGCTAATGGTTGCAAAAATTGTAGTTTAATTAATATTTGTTATTTTATTAAATACTAAAAGAGCCAAACAAACTGCTACTCACACTTAGTCTCTCTAGGGTGGGAGCGTAGTTGCTCTTTACAACTCTTCCGTTTTTCTTGATGTCCGATCCCTGCATGATCCACAGACCCTCTCCGATCAAATCTTCTAACTTGTTAGGTTGGAATGGGAACTGACCGGATGAGTGCCTCGGGCTGACACCTCCAGGGTGGTACTTGGTGAAACCTATACTCAAGGAACCGGACCAGATTTTGGCAACCTTGTTCACCTTGACCTAGATAAAGGAGACAAGAATTTTTCATGAAATGGAAGGTGAAACTGGTACAGGTGGGAGAGGGAGCCATGGCTCCCCACCCACCCCCGCACCCCCCCCCCATCAACCTCCATTGTCAGTCAAGTAAAAGAACATTCAGTCGGGGAATTTTCTTTCACATGTTTTGTTATGAAATTCAATGGAGATATCGTCAAAGTATTAGTGAATGAATAATAGTCCATAGATGTGCACATTGTCACAGAATCGGCAGAGGCATCTTTGAATATATATACCTGAAATAGTTCCCCTGGCCTGAGTGGCTTTGAGCTGAATATGATAGCATTGTCATAGCCCTCTGTTCTGGATGCTATTGTACAATCGTCAGACAGTGAAATGTTAGTCCCGCATGAATGGTGGAACTTGTGTGGAATACCTGGAACTGAAAGAGTAGAAGGAAAAAAAAATGAAGAAATGGGGCAGACCTAAAGGTGGAACATCGGCAGTTGAGTGAGTCACTTAAATATTGGTTCTGTGACACTGAGTAACACCATTATTCTTAGCATTCATATGCAATCACCAAGTCCAGTGTGTAAAGGCTGCACCGAAAACACTACACGGTATAGTGTTACTTACATAGTTAGGACACCATTTCATGCATGATTTCACTTCAATAACAGCTCCTCAATCTTTTAAAGTACTTTCTTTTATTCTTTTTATGATCTTTTAGTTGAAGTATCCTTCAAATGTGTTGCATGCTGAACTGTTCCTGATTGGTACAAGTAATATCAAGGCTTGGACAAAATGCAACGTGTGCATAAAGCTGCTATTTCTCCCTTTCAAACAGAAAAACAATGTTTCATTTGTTTTACCAAAAAAGTCTTAAAAGAGATTCACTTGCTTATTGTAACAGAGATTAACAAAATGGAGAGAGAGTTTATAAATCAAACGTCACATTTTAGTAACGACACAAAGTGCTTCATTCCCTTACAGTACAGACAAGACACACCTATTCCACCCTGCAACATTACGTCTCTTTGACCTGATCAATTTGACCCAAACTTTTGCAAAGAACAAGGTGCTGGCCTATTCTTGACCCTGATACTTATTGTTCTTTGTCTACAAGCTACTTCATCTTCCCTAAAATGCATAGGAGCATCTTAACTCACCCCCACCCTACACCCCTCATTCCAGCACCCTAACTCACCCCCACCCTACACCTCCTTTATTCCTCCCTGTCCATTTGCACAACCAGCAAACAAGTATTCAAAGTCCTAAATTTGTTTCAGAAATAAATCAAAGTGCAAATAATTTACCTGCAGTGATGTTCAGTTTAGGAACAGCCGGACTACTATTGGAAACGTTGCTGTCGCTCGCTTCCCAGAAGAGGGGAGAGTCAGGTGAAATGTCGCCCTCACTCTGAGTGACCGTTAACTGGCAGCATTGACCATAAAGATCAAAGATACCGTAGACCTCTGAACAAACATATGAAAAATTAAATATAAATCTTACAATTTCCGATTCTTCGATTATTGCTTGATACGACAAACTGGGGTGCTCAGTTTACTATTTCTGTCTTTTCATTTGTATTCTCATGAAAAGTATATTTGAAAACTGACATTAATGTCATATTACTAGGTTTTCATCACTTTAAAACAGAATAAGAGGGACAAAAACGGAAGCAAAAACTAACAGATAAATGTAAACGATGACTTTACCAAGAATCAAAGTCATTTACTCTTCGTTCAGAGCTTTTCTCAACATTGCAGCTAAAATATGCAGATACGAGGTCAGCAGGTTGTTTCTAACATTATGTAAAGTTAGTACATAATGAATGATGTTGTTTGTCCTTTAGAATGTTTGAATTTTAAATGAGATGCAATCAAAGCACTGTAAGGTAATCTAATTTCACACCCATCTGTCGTCAATGTCTGTCCTTCACACCTTAATGGATACTTTATTAATTACCTACAACAGACCTGATTAAAGCATTGGGTATTATACTGCTGCTCTGTTATGTTTGGTTTTAAACTTGTAACGTAACGAAAATCCCAAGCTCTTCACCCAGGTATACATCCATATAGCTCCTAACACTTTCAAAACCATTTATTAATTACCTATAACAGACCTGATTAAAGCATTGGGTTACATACTGCTGCTCTGTTATGTTTAGTTTTAGACTTTGAACGTAACAACAGTCCCAAGCTCCTCACCCTGGTATACATAGCTCCTAATGCATTCAAAACCATT
Organism: Apostichopus parvimensis; assembly: GCA_000934455.1. Classification (NCBI taxonomy): domain Eukaryota; kingdom Metazoa; phylum Echinodermata; class Holothuroidea; order Aspidochirotida; family Stichopodidae; genus Apostichopus; species Apostichopus parvimensis. The sequence goes on from KN890867.1 coordinate 19,194, forward strand.
TATTAATTTATTTGTAGTTGCAAACTTATTTCTGTTTTCTTTTTCTCTACATCTGTCTCTCATCATTATAGTTATGTTACCTTCAGGGACATCTGTAAACGCCTGGTATTTCTCTTCTCCGTCCAGGACAATGTCCACTGTACCGTCTTCGTGTCTAACCAGTCCTATTCTGGTGCCGACCTGGAGTTGGTCTAAGTCGATTGGAAATGTACTGTTGAAGACGAGACCGTCATGGATGATACTAGTACCGCTGTGAATGAGAGACATCATAGAACTCTTTGACACATAATAATAATAATAGTAATAATAATAATAATAATAATAATAATCATAATATACTTTAATATAGCGATGCCCAGTGCGTCACGCACCGCTTTACAGTAAAACAAACACAAGAAAAGAACAAAATTAAGCAGTAAACACCACAAAAATACAATAAAAGATACAAAGACCTCAAACATCCACAAAAAAGTATTGCTAAGATTCACAAGTAAAAATAAACAGATGTATACAAAAATACCCAGAGAAACGTATTTCCTACAGCATTGAGAATACATCTTCTTCGTTGTGACTATTATTGCACTGTTTCGTGGCTCATTTGTCCAATATAACTGTCTGTGTCTCTTAATATGTTCATAGCTTGTTTCCTTGTCAGTTGGACTCTGAAGAAGATCCTACGAGAATTGAAACGTCAGGCCCATCTTACTTTTACAAGAGGATATATCTTTATGAATGAATACCTAGGCCAGATTATTAACCAGGCTCCCAGACAACAAAACAGTATTGACATGCAAGTTAAATGGAGCCTTAGCTCGAAGATTCAGGGTAAGAGATGGCATATCATAGAAAAACAAATTAACTATTGCCAAGGCTATCAAGCAGGCTCCCTAGACTACTTAAGGCTCTACTCCTGCTGTTTTAAAGTGAAACTCATGTTTATTACTATGGTAATAAGTTTGGTAAGATGCTTGCACTACAGTGAACATATCAAACATCAACTTATTAAGAACTGGCCAGGCAGTTAGTTCAAGCAGCCAACCCCCCTCCTCCACCACCACCCCAGCTCTCCCACCAAACCTCTCCTTCCCATCAACCCCCTCTTCATTTGGCTGCCATTGAATATACATACAGCATACTGATAGCAGCACCATCGGTATTGGCCGTAATATCTGATCTCAGCCTGCGACAGAGTAGCCACAAACAGTGCTAGAAGTGAAGGATAAATATTACGCACTAAATCAGCACACATCTCCCCTCATTGACACTAATTGTTATAATTACCTAAGAATCCAAGTCTGTGTTGAGAGATCTGTCAAGGTGCTTGGTAGGTCGACATCCTCAGGTTTCTGACTGGTAACACCTAAAAATGAAGAGAAGGACATTCTATATTCACATACTTGTAAATATAACAAGGCTTGAGTTGACCTACAGCACTGATGACATTCTACTTGCTCCACCTGTTAACTGACTGCAACAAACTGCTGTGCCATTTCAACCAAGTTGCCAAAAGTACCCTCATAAATACCTCCATCAGACTTCCAAAAATGTCCAAATTGTCATCGATATTTTTGTCAGAAACTAGAAATTGAGCAGCTGTGTGATATGGTAAAGATCTGGATTTACATTTATACGAACGATTTCGTAAATTTGTACTGTTTTCTGTGTTTTTTTTCCTGTATGTGGTTTTCCTCTTTTTGGAGAAAAAAAGATATCTTATTTTCCTATCAGATGTTTGAAGATTGCCATGGTAACCTTTTGAGAGCTAAAACATTGATGTGATGAATTGATTTATGAATGAAAATTAAATGCAATCCCCCCCCCCCCCCCATTTCCACTCCCAAAATTGCCTTGCCCCTCGAAAATCCTATAACTATGTTCCTTAAATGTAAGCTTAATTAATTATAAAGACAGGAAATATATTACATTTACAATGTAATTTTACCATTGTTTATTAGTTAAATACTATGTGACTCCTACCAAGATGGGAAAATGTATTCTAGTATGTGGCTGATGTTTATGTTCATTAAATGCAGTTTTAGGAATAACAGCTTATAGAAAACATATTGTGCCAAAATATGAATTTGAAAACTGCTTTTAGTTATCTTTTGTACCTTTGGTGTCTGTGTTCATTAGATACAATTGTAACAAATAGATTTGAAAGAATTTTTTTTTTTCGTTTTTGTCGTCGTTTAAAAAATTATCGCAAATGCTGCAAAAATAAACTGGACAGAGAGTTTTTAGAACACTATATTGTCTTTCCCTAAATTGAACCTTTCACTGACCTATTACAAGGGATCCCGACCAGCGGTATATCATGTCTTCTAGTTGGACTTCAAAAAGTTCTCCATTCTTCAATGGTTTTGATGAAAGGACTATTGCAAAATTAAACTCCTCTGAGTAGTTTGGCCTGAAGGCAGTCTTCCCGTTGTTGACTAAGGTCACGTTCTTGCCGTGGCAGAGATGAAACTGGTGTCGATCCTCGCTGTTGGGTACCTCGGGTTCAACCTCTGGTAAACTAATCGCTGATTTTTCTGGAGACAGAAAAAGGAAGCCCAGAACTTAATATCTTCCTTTACAAATATCAAAGGAACGGACAAAAGAGGCAATTAAATAACACAGCATAACTAGCAGAATGTTGTATCTAATAGGGTAGCATCCTCTATAAAAGAAGGAGCCAATGTTGCACTGATGTGAGCAACTCATCTTTAAAAAAAAAAAAATGAAAATGATATTTCATTTTCATCCAGGTCTTTGGGTGTTGGGGTATGTGATGTTGCAAACACAACTTATGGCATACACACAATAGATATATGAAAATGATATGCATACAGACAGATAATTAATGTACGCCCCTTTCGCTCTTTCAACCTATCATCTCGTTCTCCTAAATGAAAGCAAACTTTTTACTTAACCGATACACTGGGAATCATGTTACCACACTCGAAATGGTTTCAAAATGGTACGACTCAAAAAATCTGGATTTCTTACCATCTGGTTTGAGGGCCAGCACCCCTGTGACGATACTGTCAAATTGCACAAAAGCATGGATATGAGTCGCTACGTTCTTCGCAGCCAATCCTAGACTCTTTCCATTGTGAAAGAAATAGAGTTCTCCGTTCGCCTTCTTGATTAGTCCTAATCTATCCCCTTTCTGTTGGAAAGAAGAGACGATAACATTTTGTTTCTTGAGACAAATTTTCTTTTCTTACATCAGTTCGTCATCAGGACTAAATATCAAACCTACCAATCCACACAGAAATAGGATCCATTTGCCAAGGCAGTAGTACAGACTGGATACATAAAGAAATCATTGGATTTACAAATATTTATAAGATTTGTTTTCATTACCAAAAACAAGAATAAAAAGTATTTCTCTCAAAATGCAGGATGGAAAATATCTGACCTTTACATTGCTAAGTACTGGGGCATAATCTTGTGAGCTGACTCTATCATGATGAAAGACTGAGGCACCTTTAATGTACCAGACTTCAGGCCCAAGACGAGTCGTTGATGTGAGATCATCTGAGGAGCAAGAAAGAGCTTTTAATAAGTCATTTTAGATCTGTTGTAGAATGCTATATAAAACACACCTGCTATCAGTCCATTGTATTCCTATGCTCCTTTTAATTTGGAGAAATTATGCTTGACACATTAACAGTGGGTCATCCATTAAAGAACTACTAAATCTAACATAAAGACCATGGGGTCAGCAGAACCTATTAAAATGCGGCAAAAAAATCCACTGAAAAACGTATGACATTTTTGTCAAATAAAATGTTTTACAAATCATTTCCAAGATGAGGAGGACAGTGATTAAAGCTGAACATCTTAAAAACTGGATCAGCTACACAAACTGTACCACCAATCAAATTCAGTTTCTTTGAATTCATGACATATCAAGGCTAACATTCAGCCTAAGTCATCCATTAAATAAAGTTTTTTAGTTCAAAGATTGAATCTGACGTTAGACAGACCTCTAACAAATGGCACCTTATCCACACACATTTCCTAACATAATCTCCGAGAAGGCTGTAAATATTTCTGGAGTCACATTCGTGAAAGTTTTCGTTCAAGTAAGGCCGCACCATATGTGACAGCCATAACAACTTGTTAAATTTTCCACAAATTTTTGGGAATTTCTTGGGAGTCTTATAAAAGCCACTTTTTTGGTCCTTTTTAGTGAAAGTTTTTCTTTCACATAGCATGATGTGATACCATCCTTTGACATCCAATAACCCTTGAAACTGTGTATTACTCTAAGATATCAGAGATGGTATTTACATACAGTACATCTGAGACTCAACAGGGAAATTTTTGTAGCTCAGGATAAGAAATGACGTAACTCAACTCACCAATTTCAGCTGGTGTTTTCGTGGTCACCCCAAACTTAAAACTGTTCGGTCTGCTGTTGGTAACACTCTCAACGCTAAATTCAAAGACCTCGTCTGTCTTTAGGTGGCGATTACTCAGTACTATGGAGCTGTCTGAACTCTCTGTATCACTTTATGCATAAATGCCACAAAAAAAAAAAATATTTATAAAATATTAATAATTTTCACTACACCAATGAACTTTTAAATTCTGTCTGTTCTCACAATTTGGTGTCAGAATCTTTTACAGGCTCTGCTTAGTAAAATATCTACTTTGTTTTCGGCCTTGTAAAGGTCTATATCAGTTTATAAATGTGGCTTTTAAGTTTTCAGGTCATATACTGTACAACTATCACACCCAACTGACTATGGTATGACAAGATATGTCATAAAACTATCAAACATTCATGATATGTCAAAACCTGTCAAAACTGACCAAATATGACAGAAATGTTTTCCTGTTGGTTCTCTATCTCAGTATGGCCGGCTTTAACTGTCATTTTTCTCCAGAAAATAGATTTACAAATTTTGAAGACGAGTCAACAGAACATCTCAAAGGAGTCAAAATAACTTTTAACTGTAAATTAAATAGCAAACATAAAATAACCAGTGAAGAACAGAAAACCTGGTGAAGAAGTTTTACTATAAAAAATACAACACTGGTGCTTAAATGATCACTGGTTAGGTTTACCTGATCATCTTAGCTAGTAAACAATTCTGTGTGACTTCAGCATTAGTGCCACAGATGGGATGAAATACCAAAGGTTCCTCGAATAATCCATCTTCTGTAACATAAGCGATGCAAAACAACTCAAGTTGAAGGTTAGATCTCATCTCATTAAATCAGGCAGTAATATTGGCAAATTTAAGGAAAAGTGATAGCAGAAGTTCGACACTACGAAATGGCCGACTGCTCTAGAAAACAATAGCAGTTAAAGGGTGGTACAAATAACTGAATTGATAGGGTTTAGCTCTTGTCTTTCTATAGTATTAACTTAAGGAAACAAAAATCTCATCTTAAAATAGTACTCTTCACTTTGGAAAATAATGTACCTTTGATCCATGACCTTGGTGGAAAAAATTATCACAATTTTGTGCAAGTCTCAAGAAATGTTTTCAAAGTGTTATCCAACATTACCAATTAAATACACCAGAGTTGATTTTTCTGTATGACCACCACAAATGAAAAATGAAACCAAAATAATATAACAAATATATATTTACTGTCGAGCAATTAATATCAACTTCAATAACCAAATTGTTTGGGAACCCTATAAGAGTGTTAAGAAAAAATCATGTGGACAAACTGCAAAGAATGTCACATTCCATGATTTCCATCTCTTAATTTCTATAAGACTGACCTCCAAATAGTTGAGGGAGTTCTTCACCTGCTAATGAGCTTAGATAGTTGAGATGCATTAACCTCCTGTCCAGTGATTTCAGAATGGACGCTCTGCTCTCTACAATAGAAACCTGACAGAAAATAATGCAGGATAGTTAGGTAAAATCAGTCGAACATGAAAGGACATTTTATACTTTCAACTTAAAATAAAATAGTAGTGTTTTTCCCCTACCTCTCCTCTTTCCCTGTTGCTTTCTTCTCACCATCCATTGTCTACTTGTAATCCCCTTTCATCTATCTCATTGTGTTCACCGTGCTCATTAACCTGTCTGTTTTCTGTGCTTGTTTTTGTCCCTTCTGTTACTGTACTTGTCATTTAGCCTCTGAAGAAGATCCTGCTAGGATCGAAACGTCAGGCCAACTTACTTTAACACATACTTTCAACTTGCAAGTAAATATAATATCACTGACACCCTCTAGTAAAGATACATAGTCATGAAGGGGTTATCTCCAGCGACCAGCATATTGACTAGATAGCTCAGTTCACAAAACAAAGGAGTAGTGTTCCTTCAGATACTGGTTTTAAGTCTCATACCTAACTAATAATCTCTTCCAATTGCTCTTTCAACCATTGTTTATAATTTGCCCACTAAATTTTTCTGTTTCGTACTTGAAAATAAAAAAATTGCAATGGGAAACCCTTACGAGACATGCCTGTATTTGGTTTCAATTTTAAGATGGTCAACAAACATTTCACGTATTTCAATATAGTCCTATAACTTACTTCATATGAAGGCACACCCTTATCAACTAAACAGCAGTCACAAAACTATGCCTACAACTTCTCTTTGCAAGGGATGAAAGGGCCCAATTCTTGATGCCCACTTCACACCTGTTCATCAATTATTTATTAAATTCCTATGAAGGAAAACTAAGCTATTCTAAAATGAAAGCATACGTTATAACAAATCACATTTACTTGGGTCTTGTCACTGCTCATTCAACTCAGGTACCGAAACCTGCATGCAAAATGTCTCTTAACCGATTCACATTGTATTGATCAGACACACACAGAAATGCACAAATTAGGATCCATATATCACTTTATGGAGTTACCATGAAGGAATGAGGCAGGGGACCCATGCACATGGTATTTACAGTGGTCATGATCCTACCAGACATGTAGGCCTGCAGGAGCAGACTAAGTCATACATTGGTAACGGTACACGGATCTAACTGGGAAGTGCTGGAGTCTTGTAACTAGTTGCACATTTCCCGCCTTGGATGAAACATTTTGTAACCAAGAGGAAGTCAGCACCTTCCACATGTCAACATTTGTGACCACCACACCACACCACCAGGTCCAAAGGACCCTGTGAAGCTTAGGGTAGGTGGTACCACTATCTGACATTACTGCAAGTGGGTGAAACCTGCGCACATTTCTTAAGTATTATGTAATCAATGGCGGCTTACTGTAATTTGTGGTGAGGCCTTAGGAGCCAATTTTCAAAGTGAGCGTATTCAGTCAAACAGGAAGCAGTTAACTTAAAAATCGAATATTAGAGAGTTTTTAGGTAACTGAATAATATCAATTGTATTTGATCCCTGCTTTCGTTATTCCTTTAAGGAAAATATCCCAAAGTCATCTTGCATGACCTTTATGAGAGGAATAAGGCTTTTTAGAGTGAGCCAGGTGTTGAACTGTTTGGTTTGGTCCTCGTTGATCAAGTGTGAAGTATGATCGTCATAAGCTTACGTAAGCTGCGAGCTATGAATTTTAGTTTGGTTCATAGACCAAGGCACAGGAGGACAAGTGGTGCCAGACAACAGGCAAAGTGTTTTTCTCTCTTTTGAGAATCTATGTTTTTGTAAGCTTCTTAAAAGTGTGTTTACTTGAAACCAGCAGCAGTCTATAAAAGTTATTCAAACCTTTTCAGCCATTCCGTAGAGGTCAACTACCCCATATAGAGTCTCCTCTGTGTTGGGGGCAGCTATACCTTGGTCTCTCCCATTGATGAAGAAGTGCAAGTCACCGTTCGATCTTCTCGTCAGTCCTATTCTGTCATTTACCTGTCGTTGAAATAATCCACGTACGCATAAGTTTTGAAGACAAAAATTTCTAGATACAAATATAAATACCATGTATTGCACCCCCCGCCCAACACACACACAGAAGCATTTCAACATAACCAGGGTATAATCTAGTGACACCCCACAAAGTGTTACAAGGAATTAAAATGAGCTTGCAGAAATTAAATTGCTCCTTTAATAAACCAGAGAGCCAGTTAAGCTTAGTGATTCCTTACCATACAGTTTGCTCAAAATTCAAAATAACTTTCATTCACTAATGTAGAGCAAGTAGGTTAACTTTGTCCAAGACTAAAGTAAGAACCAGAAAAAGGTTTGTAGCAACTAATGTACTTGTAGCAGTGCTGCTAGAATAAACTGAACTATGCATTTATAGCTTATTAGTTACACGACAAAGACGTACTTCTCCACACTCTCTTGCGTTACCGTTATGATTGATTAGGATGCCGGTAGTGTTGCTAATTATATGTGTTGAATACACATAATAAACTACCAGTTATCACAAAGACTTACTCTGAGTTCAAACAGACTTAGTTCTCCATATTCTCTGACTGTGCCTTTACCATTGGTTAAGATCCCACTGCCACTCATCAATACAGTTCCTGCCAAGAGAGACAAAGTTTACCAATGAGTATTTCTGTACATTTTCGGTGGAAATGCAATAACTGAACATGTTTTCCTCTTCTGGAATATGACATAATTTGGTATCAATTTTAAAATACATTTTCTTAAAGCCTGGAGAAAGTATATAAACCAAGCTAGCAGTATCTATACATTTTTACTTCAAAAAAAAAAAAAATCTCCTTTTAAAGGAAATTGGTGAAAACAGTTTCTACCTGTTTGCATGTTGGTCATTGTAGATGGGAACTTGATATCTTCAGGAGGGTGTGAGGTCACTCCGATTTCTAAAGAACCAGACCATTTATGACACAATTTCTCAATTTTTACCTGAAAGAACAAAGCAACATGTAATTGATAAAGAGAGCTTGCAGTACGTACAGTAAAGATAATGTTACAATGCCCTATTTTATAAGGAGATGTGCATCCATCTAGTTCTACAGGATCACTCTTCATTAACAC
>KN890868.1:0-19086 GCA_000934455.1 Apostichopus parvimensis
GATGACAATCAATTCTACTGATACACTCTGCTACATAAACAGCTTCATTGACTGCTGACTACAACAAGCAACATGATACAGTGTCAGCCATCATTTTAACACAACAACAGTACTAAATTGTACAGTAGTTGTTGTAAGCCTTAAGAATGGTACATTTGTATTAAAAAGAGAATGGGAGTGGACCAAGAAGTTGGCCAGTGGGGCAAAGGGCTAACATGTTATCAAAATTGATATGCTGTGTACATACATCTAAGACAGTGCATATATTGATTGGAGATGGGTAACAGATCTGTGAAATAAATATACATTTTACTAGAACTTTCAATTAGTCTCAGTTTTCTAGTGTGGACAGATTGGCCCACTGGTTTCTCTGCTGTGAACCAGTTCATTTGCCCATGTCTGAGGGACCACCAGGTTGAGTTGACAAACTGTCCAATATAATAAGTGTAGAAAGGAAGACACAGCTTTACTATTCAACTTATGATATTGTTACCAATTACATCAAGGTGTTAGGATTGGACAATTCAAAGTATTTCTTATGGATTACTCAACACTGACAAGGAACAGACTGGAACTCCATACCTTCCTTCTTCATGTTCCCATAGCAAAGTAACCATATATACCCTTTATATTAGCCTTTCTGTGATAGAATGAAGACGTTCATTGACTGGGAGTGACCAGTCACTGAGTGCTTCAAGTTTTACAAGATCACTCTAGGCAAGGAGTGAGAGTGCTGAGGTTGTGAGGAGACAGGTAAGCAAAGTAAATGTATACAGTTCCCTTCTTGTTAGGTGAACCATTCATTAATATTCTACAGTGTTTATTATGTTCCTTCCAATGCTTACCTGTGTGATCTGAGGAGTGATCTTAAGATGCAACACTGTATCTTCTTCTAAGGTTGCTGTAATGTGCCAGTCCTCTCCAAAGGTTCTAATGATGCACTGCACCTAGAACAAACATTGAACAAGAATGTTAACAGATTACAGATATGGCTGCCAACCAAAGGACAGAAAACATTAAATCTAGGCTGCATTAAGTGCTATCAAAATTATCATGCACTGATTGAATTTAAGGCATCATTTATAACAAATGAAGGCTCCTTCCGGAAAATATATCGCAGGAAAATTGTCAAGAGTAACAATATTCTCCTTTCTCCAAATACTGAAAACTAATGTAACTTTTCATTTAAGTAACACATAATGGAAGCTGATAAATCCAATATGTGTAGCTAAAGTATTTTGAAGAAAGTTATAAACAAGTGCAAAACATAAATATCAGATGATAATATCACATACAGGAATTAGAACAATGGAACAAAACATCTTCACAATCTGCTGCAGTTATAATGCACCACTTATTGGGCAATATTTACAGACACTTACTATCTTACACGTCTCTTGTTACAGTTCTTTATAACATCTGGACTAACACAGGGCCTGTTTGCCAAAAAACATATTGTTCGCACATTTCTAATTGTGGAAACTTCTTTTATTGATGGCAGGAAACATCATATCCTACATATCTGGCCATGGTTATGATGTCTGTCATAATTGTTTTGTGGTGGCAAAGAATCACTAGCTGTGAAGAGGGTTCAAATAGCACCTATCAGGGAATATGCATGTGTTGCATATGATTTGTGTGTACATAAGCAGTAGAGGCTATTATACGCTGAGAGAATCAAACCTGCTGTATGAAATGTTTCCCGAAGTAAACATCAATTGGTCCTACCTGTACAGAGCGTATATCCTGGTAGCCAGTGAGCACTTAAATCCCTTGACCAATCATAAATCCTACGCAGTTGGCCAAACCCTCTATATACGGCTCTGTACCTGTACTGCGTAAAGTTTGTCACAGGAGTTTGCTCGTAATGCATAAGGTTGGCATGTATATAATAAACATTTTGAGTAGTCAAATGAGAACTTTATTTCAGAATTCATCAAAAATATGTGTGTTCCTTATCATCATCTGCCGTGCAAGCCGTTATTATATATATATTTCCATTATTGATTTTATGTAAAGCCAACTTGTGCAACTCCTAAACATAATGGTACTAACCTCTAAAGCTTCAGGTGCATGGACTATTGCATAAGGGGTTAACAATATCTGTATCAAGCACAACATATTTTCACATTGAAAGACATTAACTACATTATATTATCAACATTTAGTAATTTAACAGTACCAAGTACATTTTAATGTTTAATTGATCATTTTATTCCTTCTTTAAATGCTTTTTCTACTGTAACATTGACAAACAGTACTTGCTAAATTACAATTTTAGTAATAGCAACCTTTGTGAGAAATGATGGTGTAGCCATAGCTGGCCAATGGATTTGTACAAATGAAGTCTTCGGCTTTGAGTATCGTGTTTCTGTATGTTGATTTGTTGGAGGAATCTAACCGTCATAGTAATTACTGACTTGACCATCCGCATTTTAGTTATGGCCAACTTTGTAATCGGCGGTCCCCCTCACAGTTTTGCAAGGTCAGTAAAAGTGACTCCAAAGTTTTAACTTTGGGGAAACCAAAAAGAAACTGAAGGCAAGATATTGTAAGACCAATGCATTTGGCAAAATGCTTATATGTCAAGTATGTACAGTCAAAGTACCAGATCAAGTGAATTCATTCTTTACAGTCTTTGTGAAAGCGAAATGTCGCTTTAATTTCTAGAGTGTGAGATCGAAGCAATTGTTAACTTAATAAAGCTTGGTGATTTTCTACAATGTTGAAAAACTGTGCACCTGTGTGCCTTCCAAATCAATGTGTATGTTATTGGATAGGGATAAAATATTTAGTATGGCAGTGAAAACACTTACTGAGTAGAGACTATTTCAAAGGTGAGAGTAGACTATCATATAGATATCACTTTGCCAAATCATTTGCCATTTTAAACAAGGAAAAGCGCGGAAAAATTAGGTACATGAGGTGGCAAAATAAATTTGGTTCTAAACACCGATATTAACTGGATCTAAATATTCGTAAGTTCTTACAAAGCAAGTAAACACACTTTTTTTATAATTATACACTCAGACAACAACACAGCTTTATGTTCTCCTATCTTATTAATGAAGTCTTGTTGAAGTGATGCTTTTTATGCTGTATAAACCACATGGCCCTGCACAGATGCACAAAAGACTGTTTACTGACGGATGACAAGGCATAAACACTGATGACAATACTTGATATCCATTGGGAGCAACATGAAACAATAATGCCTGGAGAGATTAATGATAGAAGGGATACTATATCCTATTTATATACCATGAATACTGGGGTGTCTTCAGTCATCATCTCAACATACAGTATGTTATTATGATAATGTGATGACATGAAATCGTGTGCAGTGTGCAAAACAAGTAACTTTCTACAAAAAGTTGAAACCATCTGTAAGAAAGATAAAGCCTTTTTAAGGAACAGTTAGACATAGAGAAGTAAGTAAGCTACTACTGCCCTTTAACTTGATAGTCATTATCACTCTGAATCTGTAATGCTGATTTCCACCTCAAATAAAATCTCCTTTGTGAGCTATTGACTTAAAACCTATGGGTTACCTGCATTACATAAAACCTATGGGTTACCTGCATTACATAAAACCTATGGTTTACCTGCATTAATACATTTGTTTATAAGCAACGCCAACTCTGTTGGTCACACACATGTCCCTTCCTGTACAATTTGCCTTGGGTCACTTAAATAGAGTGAAAACACTACAGTATGTAGTGTGAATTGAATGCAATTGTGCATGCATACAAAATGGTTCAATAAGTTTTGCAAAGATAGTTACAATTTTCCTTCTGAATGCAACCATTGGGTCTATAGTTTTTCCATAGTCCAAAACTGATCATCGATTCATCCTTTGCATTGAGCATTTGTCCACTGATATAGTAAGCCTTCTTTATAGTAAAAAAAATCCAGTGATAAACAATATTTACGCATAATTATGAAGTTTAAAATGATGTGGACTGCATGTTTTCACAGTTCACTCTATTTCCTGCAATTTGACCTAGGGTCAGGAATAACCCACATGACCAGAGACATAATTGCTAGTTTCTGTTCTCTCATTACCTGTTCATTCATTGAAATTGTTGGTATTTCGCTGTCCCCATGGCAATAAACAGTAAAGAAAAAGATACACAGGATACCATTTTGGCAAACTTACCACAAACACAGGTTTTGTAAGGAAGAACTTCATACTATATTGTATGCTAATATTGAAGTGTTCAAACAGCTATTTTGCAATTATGAAAGCTGTAAGTATTCCCTGCTAACTATTATGGCAACTATACATGTTAAAGTCTCAGTGTGTGTTTGCCAAATTTCCAACTTTGATCTTTCCAGCTTACTGCCCTAAAAGCTTAGTGAAAATCACCATTCTATGCAATTTTCATATTAACATTCATTATTTTTATTGAGTTATCTGTCGTTAAACATTTTAAGCTGAATAAAATTTGCCAGATTTTTAACGAGTCCGTAGATTCTACAAACTAAATCAAACTTCACTCAAAATTTGCAAGCCCCAGCCAACAGGTCATGCACCAATCAAATCTCTGTTTTGTTACCGACCGTTATAGGCATAGGTTATATAGGTTACATTTGTGTAATGAACATGCTGATATGGGCGGTCGCAGTGATTTTACGGTAAACCGTTCACACCATAAGGGCAACAGAAAAATAAATTTCTTTTGATTGTGAAAGCTTTTGTCCATTAAACCCACCTGGTCAGAGTGCATGTAGAATAAGAAACATTGAATCTGCTTCCGAAGTTTGTTTTCCGAAAATCATCAGCAAACATGTATTGAGACTTTAATAGCTTTCACATTAGCATCCAACCCCAGTGTGAAGCCTAATATTTGACTTGCTTACACCATACTTAAATGGTCTACAGGTTTTTTTATGACTTTGGTAAAATTCATGACTTTGGTACAAATTAGGTATTGACTACACAATTCAAATTTATTACCTTAAAAAGGACTTACCAGGCTTTACATGGAACGATATTTTCACAGAGTAAAACATAAATTTGTACCAACATGATCAAGGCATAGCTCAAGAGACCAAAGAAAATTCAAAGACTTAAACCAAGATTTCTTGTTTGAACAGACTCAACAAATAAATGTTAATCAAGAGTGGATACATCCACAAGGAAATATTACAAAGAAGAAAGGGAGGAAAAATATGTTCTCTGCTGAGTAATCATTAAACAACAAAGACAACCTTGGCTTACTTGACAATATAACAGAATTACAGTAAATGATAACCATATACTGTAAAATAAGATACAATACTTTACCACAATGATCTACAGACAGTTTAACACATAAATACACAATGTGAGACACTGTTCTACAAGTAGCTTGTCAACTTTCATTGTAACAGTTTGAGAAATAATGAGCCATTACTAGTAAACAATGCATCTACATACAGACATAAAGACTGATGTGCCTCTACAGAATTAAATTTCTTCAGTGATGACCGACCACTAAGAGGTACTGTATCAGCGTGTGAAGACACAGAGTGCAAGCATGCAAGAAGGAAGATTGACATTGGCCAAACAATTTTCATGCAACCCACCTTCAATTTCAGCTGACCATTTTATGTAATAAATAAAAGGTAAAAACAATTAAACTACACAGATTAACTTCTTCAAATTCTTCAAATAGACCTGCCGACTCTTCCCATTCTCCCGGGAGCCTCCCAGTTTTTAAGGCAATTCTCCCGGCCTCCACATTTCATATGCTAATCTCCTGGCCTTTACATTTTATATGCTTATCTACCGGCCTCCACTTTTGCTAATCTCCTGCAACTTCTCTTTGTAAAGTTGTTTTTCCCTATAGGCCAAACATAGCTTATGTTTCCCCTGCATTAGGAACATGGAGAAAATTCAATTCAGGTTTTGATATATTTGTATAAAATGGTTATGCCAGTGCTTTGTTCGGCAGTACTAACATTAGTGCGACAAATCTACTTTTACATATCCGGTTTTATTGTCGAGGTGACAATTCTGTGTTTCTTTTTATATCACTATCTTGGTTTAGTTGGATAACCCAAAACTTACTGGTCTGGATATTTATGAGTGACAAGCTTACCTGTCTCTTTGTGATCATGAGAATTCTGTTGCATATATTTGGCATGTGTTGTATACATAGCACTATTCATGACTAAAATCACAAAACTAACATAAGATCTGTATTTGTTGCTGCAGTCACTGCCCTACTTTAATCAATCATATTATAAATTGTATATTACACACCTTACAAGCTGACACACAGTGATCTCATGTCATAATTTGATTCCAGCATTGATGCTGAAATGGCGCTATTAAAAGTCAGCATTTAGACCATGCTATCTCAGTATCTCTACAATGTGTATGATGTAAATTTACTCTAATATTATGAAATTACATTATGTGTGTTCTAATTAACGATACCAAGGTCCATTTCTAGCTTTCTGTAGTTACACATGCACTGATGAATTGCTGATTTGATTCTTTGCACAAGGAAGCAAACAGTACTGTACTTCAAGAGATGATTAATGAAGAATTCCCCTCAAAAGTACAGTACCAGTAATACACGGCTGCAGTATATATGTAGCGTGTGTTTGATCTCTAATCAATTCACACACACAATGATGGAAAGAATATGACATGAAACTGTAATAAGAGTACTGTATAAGTATAGTATCAAGAAGAGGCATATAGTAATTAGGGAGATGTGATGATATGACAATAACTAACCCCATATTGGCCTACATTTAAACTGAATGTACTTTCCTGTACTTTTTATGGGAAAACAAAAGAGGCATCATTTGATGGTAGGCATTCATGGTACACTGCATTTTCAGTCAGTAACTAAAACCTCATTATAAACGATATATTTAAAATAGTACCAACTTACAAAACCGGAGGGACACTCCTCCCAGCAGTGACTGACCTTTAAATACATTACATATGCAACACAAGAGTAGTTTGCAAGCTAACCCTGCATGGCTGAAGTTTATACTGCAGATGGAGAGCACAGAAATGTATACATTGAAGCCATATCGCACCTGCTGACAACAATACACTTTGTGGCTATTTGAAGGGCACTCATCCCATCTTGTTACACCCAAAGGATGCTTAGTTGTAGTAACAAGGTTCAACAAAATACTGATCTTATTGTTGAACTATTTTTCATTTCCACATATAGAAACACTAACAGGGCTCAAATTAAAGGGTCGTCCGATTGTCCGAGATGACACAAAATCTTGTCGGACAACCTTTGGGACAACCTCAACCCTGCTCAGGTTGTCTGACAGAAGACTAGCTTATTTCCAGTAAGTGGTCAACACTTCGAACAAAACTCAGAAATTCCCTATTCTTTAAAATCAAAATCTGCCTCAAAAGTGATAGTACTGTAGCTTGTTGTTATCGCCTTCCATTCATATTAGAAACAACATAAGAAATTGGTCCATTCCTTAATGAGGGGAAAATCCTACACTTAAGCTGTATGCACATACCCTTTCACATCACTAACTTGCAGTTAGCATGTTTCGTTATTAGTAAAGACTAGTATTTTCACGGGTCCAAAAATCGGGAACCCGAGAGCCGTTACCCATCTGGTATCCGGGTACCCAGAAAAATATTGTTTACCCCCGTGTATCGCGATTTTCAAGAAACTACATATTTGATGCTATACTAAATGGATGATATTCTCCACTGACAATGTTTTCATGTTCAAATACGTAGGTGTAAAATAAGGTATAAAACCTTCTTCAATAATTTCTATTTGCTTTTGTTTCTTTCATAAACTTGATAATAACTTCATATAATTAACACCACTACTGACATCGCACTGCCGCAGCTGCTTATGTTTGCTATCCACCTCTATTGCATCAGCCACATAAATATCAAATTTAGCTCTTAAATAGTTTTTACTACTACTATCTATTATGAAGGCCCAGGGGTTCGCATTTGCCGCTAGATTGCGCAATTTGATCGCATTTGGAATAAACGTTTAGCAAAAAGCCATTTACCCCGTGCAAACATTAGTAAAGACAGAATTTGCATACTGTATACATGCACTAATGGTTACGTAAAGTATCATATACTTCGTACTACATAAGCTGGTGGCTGCGACCGCGCTTGATTTCTACCTCACAGACCAATGCACGTATGACAAGCTAGCTTGGGTACAACGTGTATGCAGTACAATAATGTGCATGTGGGCATACTGCATGCTAGTTTATATTGCTGCAATGTATGTGCTGTATACCCTGGGCTTAACCTCTGTCTCTGGAAATGATCGGAAACCATCACGGCAATCATTTTTCACTACGCATGATTAATATTGAACAGTGTCATACACAACTCTACACAACAGTTCTGTCCAAGAACTTGGTCGTATTGCATCTTAGGCTCCTTAGTTTGCAATTTCTTAATTGGCAGTTTGGCCAATATAGGCAAACAGCAAGAGCAGATTGTCATCTCAGTTCCAACAAAGTTTGCTATCACCATTACTTGAGTTGAACTTTACTTTACTAGCAATTAGATATAGCCTAGGCCTAGTAACTGCTGTAGCTTAAATACAACAATAACTTTATATTTATACTATTTAGGCTAGCTTGGCTAGGCACGCCATACATACTATCGCACGTCTGTGTAAAATGCCAAAGGACATGCAGTCTAGCAGTAATCTAATACTGATTGATGAAAGCTTCGGTAACATCCTACGAGTTCTATACTTTTGGCAAGTTAAAAGCTGTATTTCCATTTCTTGTAACCTTGAAAATCATTTAACTTGCACTATCCTAGATAAGCAATGTTATGTGTTATTACGTCCCAGCAGTACAGATCGAGTAATAGAAAAATATTTTGTGGAACCAAGTTTTTTATTAATAGAAACAGGATAAGATTCCGTTTTGTTTTCCATTCCGCACCAGGTATAAACATATCTTACAATCTGGAAAATTCCATGGGCACTTCATTGTCTAACGTTAAGACTCTACGTAAAATAGCAGGTAGGGTTGACGCTTTTGGTTGAGCTGTTGAACCTCAATTTGCTGCAAGCAACAAGCCGGAACTGGCTTCTATGTATAAATTTCTGTCATAGAGAGTTGTATAAATCTAAACAGTCAGTACTTACATGATTTGATGACGGAATCTTGTGACATAATACCACAATGATGTAAGATCTAAACAGTCAGTACTTACATGATTTGATGACGGAGTCTTGTGACATAATACCACAATGATGTAAGAAATACAGAGGGTCATTGTTTCTTGTTGGTAATTTATGGGCATGCTCACTCTTACAACAAAGAGCTGATTAGCATTTGTAATATAGTTAACCTGATGTGATCCTTTTGATATTTTGACATATCTTCTGACCACAAATGACCTCCATCCAAAATAATAGGGTTCTTGTAGTCACTACTGAGAAAGACACATGTCTTACATGAGCTATATGATGTTACCTATCTTCAGTAATGTTATTAGTGAAAAAAGTTTGCGTCCCAGGGACGCAAGCCCCCCAAAAAAGTTTGCGTCCCATAAAAAAAGCTTGCGTCCTGATCGAAAACCAATTACGTTTATCGTATGACCTACTGTTACTTATACTAGTGTATTATCACAGCCTATACTTTTTGAATGTTATACACAATATATAGGGCAGAAATGCTCAGCGCCTTAGCTTCGTTGTTTTTCAGAGGCCGCCCGGCCCGCCCGTCCTTTCGCCCACCCTGCCGTTTCAACCCATTTTTACCCCCAGTACCCCCTCCTTCATCCGCCCTTCTACTTCCCTACTCGTCAACTCCGTAGAAGCTCCGTGCTTTGACCTTGCAGCGATTCCAACAACCAACCCTTCAAAAATCCCATTACCTACAGTGTGCATATCTCTCTCTAAATTCCAGTTCACTGTACTACTGCATGTACATGCCTGTTCGAGCTTCATTTCAACTACACATGCGCAAATCCTCTAAATCTGATCCAACATTTATCCTGGGCTCTTTGCAAGCAATCATCTATACGAAAATGACAGTAGGTCTATGTGAACAGCATTTTACGCAATGTAGATTACAAAAAAAATCAGTTCGATGTTCTAAAATTTACTGAAGCACATGGTTAATTGGACCGCGAAAGATTTTTGCAACAGAAACTACTGATGGTAAGAATGCACATTTTAAATTAGCAACTCTTAATGCAGAGAGAAGAAACATACAGTGAGCTGAAATATCCTGTTCAAGATCAGAGATTTTAGCTTCCCACAAAATTCATAGATTGTCTCCACTCATAACATTTTCTGATCAAAACAATGACTCAAATAATACATGATAGAGTCAGAAACAATGCGAGTGCATCTTCGTTGTCAAAAGGTATACGTACTGTATGTGACAAGGCCTAACGTTATGATATTGGAGAGCACACACATGATAGCCTATACCGCAAACTTCACTATCTCTACACAGGGGAAAGTAACGTTGCAAACAATTGTTGTTAAACAACATACTCCGTGTTCACTGAGCACTACATATGCAAGAATATTCAGAGACAATGGTGGGGACTATTAACCAATCAAATCACAGGAATTTTGGAAAAGCATCATTGTCTATTTTTAGCATGAAAATCTCGTAATGGGGTGTTGTTAACCCAGTACCTTGAGGTTGATTGTTATGATATATTTATTTTCCAATAAATTCAATGATCTGTAAGAGTAGGAGAACTTTTGGTTCTTGTAAGAGGAAGTTGTGGTTTTTTGAAAAGTAATAATGAAAGATGTTCATTCAAAAATGTGTTTTGTTATGTTTTCTGTTGACCTAGTTGTGGGTGTGTTTACTTGGGGTTTGTATCTCAAAATAAAGCAATTTGAAGATTTTGCGTCCCTGGCCAAAACATTGCGTCCTGGACGCAGAATCCTGCGTTCGTAACGATGCTGTATCTTGGTATATTGTGCTTACAATGTTTGTGTTTGAGAGGCTTTATCCTAATGTGACCTTTGATGACCCCAAATGACCTCCATCAAAAACAATAAAGTTCTTGTATTCATTATAAGGTAGCCACATCCTATCTGGACATATTGTGTTTATGAGGATTTTGAGTTTTGACCACTGGTTACCTTAAAATGAACTCTGACCTACAGTAAATTGTGTTAAAACGTTACACTACATAAGGCTATCCTACCACACAAATATGACCTCCCTTCAAACAGGTTCTGGAGACAGTGTTTTTGAGATTTCACATTTTGCCCTCTGCTGACCTCAAATGACCTTTGACTTCCACCTGAAACAATAGAGTTTTTGTACTGTTTATGGCAAAGCCACATGCCAAATATGAGAACTGCAGAGGTTGCCTATCTTGAGATATCGTGTTTACAAGCTAGGACGTCACTTACACACACACAAGCCAAGTTGACTGCATCTACTATACGTTACTTGCCTGCCTATGGCAAGTATCCAAAAAGGAGGTAACACTATATCAAAACAAATGCTTTTGGTGTGTAATAAGTTTCTGGGACATGGTATCATGTCAGCATATTTGTTATATGTTGGTCACTTACTACAGCATATAATTCCTGCTATACACTGGGTGTGGATTCAAATGCAGCAATGGTCTCCTGCAATATCAAACAAGCACATTGGTTTAAATATTACATTATAAGGCCTAATTTTGTTGAGCACATGTTATTTCAGAATTGGGACTTGCTTGATGGATTTCAACACCCCAGGAAGGGCTTGCCTTTCTTGAGCTTGCAGACAGTGAGAGAAAATTAAATTTAATAAGAGACTATGCGAGCCTAAGGGTTTGACTGCCGCCAGATTATCATTACCAGTATAAAACAATCAACAATCAATCATACATAAAATGAACCAATAAGACATCACAATGATGCAGAACTTACAAGAAGACAACTTCACAAGCAACTTACATATGAACAACATAAGAAGGGCCACAGACAATTTTCTGCCCAGACGAACGATGACATATGCCTAAAATTCGGTTAAAGATCTTCAAAGACAATAATGGAAAAGAACTCTCATTAATATCATATGGAGCATTATCAGATTCAACCAACAGACTGAAAACAAAACTGAAAACTGATAACAAATCCATACACATTGCCTTTAAGGAATCGGCACGTAATTAGGTTTACTTCAGGTACTGAATACTTTTTTATTTTCTGTGAGTATCAATTCCTCACAATTTGTATGTTAGGGACTGCCATAACAAAGAAGGAAATTTGTTCACATTTTTCAGAGAGATAAATATTTTAGCATAAGTGAACATGTCACTGACGAACTTTTAAAATGAATGAAATGACTAACCAACTAGCAGTATAAAAGAAAACATATCATGAAAATGGTGGACAGCCTACAAGAGATATTGCCATTATGTACTCTTTTTCTTAAGCAAAATTATATTGGCATCTAATTTTTAGTGCCAATAAAACTTCAGCAATAGGGGCCTTCCCTGGATCTACCCCTGCATTTACCTGGCCAAAAGTCAAGTTGTTTCATTCTGAGTGGCATTCCTACAACATGGACATACTGTCTGTCAGCAATTGCACAAATTGTTCTAAAGACCTCCAGTGATATATGTATGGCATTAACTGATTGATGTTCTGGACCAATGAATGAAATATCAAGTTTACTATCTTCCCTTAACTGAATGATCAACAAAAACAATGTTAGATGTGTAGTCCAGTTCTTTTCAAATAATGCACTAGAATATCAATGACTAATAAAAAAACACATCAGAGACAAGCACAAGTACAAAATTCAACCACTCAAGTTATTATTTTACATGAGAGAATGAATGCTTACAAATCACATTGTTTTAATGACTGTGTCATGAAACATTATACCCATTCTGGTATGTTTATCAACTTTTTTGCCTTTGTAAATGTTTGTGCTTAATTTGCAAGTTGTTGCACAGTTAGCACATGTGCTTCAGTTCGGGAGTTTCCATGCCATATTTAGTGTATGGAGCTGCATGTACAACTTATTGTCATTCCCAACATGTGCACTTTTGGGGTGGAAGAAAATTTGGTCACGAGGACGATTAGCTTGCTTATCCATTGTTCAAATCCACATAACCTAACCTTTACAATATCCCTTAACATTAAAATTCTTTCAAGGATGTGGGTTTACTTTTCAAATGATGTCTGAGGACTTAGAATTCCTTTGCTCAATCTCGGTCAGAATACAAACCAGAATGCAAATATGCATTGCGTTTCGATGATGTAACATGAGTAGTTTTCTTCATGAATCTGACGTAATGTTTAGTGAAGGTGTACATGTTTAGAAGGGTTTCACAATTTGACCTCTGATGACCCGAAATGATCTTTGACCTCCACCAAAAACAATAGGGTTCTTGTACTCAATGTGGTCCTTTCATACATTAAATATGAAGTTGGTCGAACCTTCCCTTCTTGAGATATCGTGTTTACAAGGTTTTCACAATTTGACCCCTGGTGACCCCAAATGACCTTTGACCTCCACCAAAAACAATAGGCTTCTTGCACTCAATGTAGTACTTCTACACACTAGATATGAAATTTGTCTGACCTCCCCTTCTTGAGATATCGTGTTTACGAACTGTGCATCACAAACGCACTCACACACACACATGCGCCATCATGAATGCAAAGGTTACGATTATCATTGAAACCTAAAACTGCCTAAACGTTATATTATAGAACATTCGCTGCTATTATAGGCCAGTATACATGCTGTGCTGTATGATATTGAGGTCTTGCCGCAATTGAATTGCCAAACTTGTGAAATATGTCAACATCTTGGGTAGCGAAGGGAACACCACGGTAAAAAAAAGCACCTGACAGATTCCATACTCCATACACGAGTTTCACAAGTTAAAATATGCAAAACTTTTACCATCTGAGTACAATATATATACATGCCTACAGTACAGTACATATCGTCCATACATGTTAGCGTGCATCACTAAGTTAGCTCCATGCGTAGTGTCGTTGGTTTTGCTAAGAGAACTAAGTCACACAGGGCCAATTGTACAGTGTTCTCTTTTGTATATTCATCTTTTTTCCTGCACCTATGGTGTAAATCACGTCGGAAGATAAACAATTGAGTATGCACATTAGAATAACTGGGCAATTATGGCTAATGAGTTTAGGCATATATCAAAATTAGGGAGTCTTTACCTTTAGAGGGCCTCTGCGTAGTCGATATTGCCTATAATACCTGTTCGTGTCGAAGTGCGCTGAAAATATATTCGCCTGCAGACGGTGGAAACCATGGGAGCAGTGTTGGAAAATCTTGTTCAATTTCCCGCGAACACACTAAAAGCAACTGCCGATTTCCCGCAGCTAACAAACCGAGCACGCGTAGCGTGCGAGCATAGTGGCGTGGGGTCCAGGGGCCCGCCTTAGGGACCTGGTGGGGTCAAGGGGTGGAACCCCTTGTGGGGGTCCAGGGGGGAAGGCCCCCGGAAAATTTTGGTATTTTTGCTATCCGGCGATAAAAAATTCGCAGTATGAGGATGCAAAATACAGACTTTTTAAATTGTCACGAAACTGATGAAAATTTTAAAATGACAAGTTAGAGTAGAGCTCTATTTTATGTTATAAAATGAAAAGAGATTTAATCTGTCTTACAATCTTTAAAAAGTTTACTTACAAAACTTCCGATATTATGAAACAAACAACGTTCGGCAAAGCCCCGTTTGTAGACTGCCTAACAATGAATAGAGTGCACTTTACTTACAGTTTACAACTTTAGTGTTTAACCCTACCCAAATACTACGGTACATGTGCTGCGAGTCTATGAGCTCATCCCCTGTCTAACCCTTGTTGTTAACATTTTTTGGCACGTTTCCAAGGAACGTTTCATGGAGTTAACTGTTTTGGCTCCATTCTAGAATTAATGTATAAAGTTATGCGAAATATTATCTTAGATGTTCAAGAAAAGTAGGTAAAATATCCCTGTAACATTTAGGTAAGTAAAACACACCTCAAGCCAACTGACTCCGCGTGAACAAAACAAGCTATTCCCCATGAAACACGAGGCACAGTCCATACCATACACGTACAGCATGATGTCAAATGAAAGTAACCCTTGTAATCACGTTTTAGGCCACTTGGCATGATTAACTAAGTGCTAAATATTGTTTCCATGTCCTTGTAGAAAACGTCAACTCCGCAAAATACAATTAGTTGTGTTTTTGTAGTTATGTGAGATCAGTTGCGTAGCCAGGATTTTTTCAGTGGGGGGGGGGCACTGGGGGGCTTGACCATTTCCTGGGAGGGCGTCTTGTTACTATCTAAGCGGAGCGCCACCATGTTGGAAAATTTTTAGCTAGAAAGGCCTACTAGATCGTTGGAAATGACACTTCCCAGGCCTTGTAAGCTGCTCTAAAGTTTTCTCAACATCCTTTATTTTGAGATCCCATGTCTTGATAACCTGGTCATCAAATAGTTTAGTGAAAAAGAAAAAAAAACCAGTCTGGTAACTTACTTTGAAATATCATGACATATCTTTTGTGAGTTTGACACCGGCATTGACATATTTCGAATAATCTGCAAATTGCGCGTGGAAAATAAGGAAAGATTGACTGGGCTTTCAGCCAAGTAACATACTGAAATGACCGAACTATATGTCAAACTGACATAAAAGATTGCGTCTGAAATATTATTAGGTTGATAGACTGATTGGCCGGTAGTTCTCAGCGATAGCATTGTCTCCTTTTTTGAAAATTTGGTTTTTAGCGGTTTTAAGAGCATCAGGGTACGCCCCAGAATTGAACACCCGATTGAAAATGTAACAGAGTATCGAGGCAATGATGCGAGCAATGATGTGAGAAACCTGTATGATGTCAGCATTTTTTACCTTTTAACATCTTCTTTGGCATTCCAGTAACTGGAAACCACCTTTCTGTAAGGGTATAGTATAGCCCACTAGCTTGTTTGATGAGTTAATGCGCACTGGTTACAAGATCCTGATTGGCTGTTTGTATTAGTATTTGTTTGTATGTTAGGGATTAGGGTTAGTGTTAACCAATTAGGGAAATTCTTGTAAACCAGTGCGCATCGACCCTGTTTTTTCCTGTGGAGACACTACATAACATGATAGTGTTGCTGTGTTGTTAAACCCAACTTACCGACCAACCACGAGACAGGATAGGATATGTATAGCTGATAATTAGTAAATGGAAAATTCATCAAGTCAATGTGATTATGCCTAGACAAGTTTGATCCTCCTGTTCTTATGTGCTGCTGAGAACTTGTCAACAAACTCATCCATGTTCAGCTTTTCAGCTCTCCTGCTCTCAATAGACAGCATACCAAGGTCGCTCAGGCATCCATGCCCCATAGAGTTCCTGAGATATGTTTTGATGAGCTTCATTGTAGAAAAGCTTCTTTCACATGAGGCTGAAGTGACTGGAATAATTGCATCGATCTTTGATAGTCGATATATATTGAAGAGCGCATCCTTGTAGGGCTCCAAGAAGACAACAAGACCCTGCATGCTTGTTGGTACTGCTTCATGTCTAGAAGTCTTCCTCTCTATCAGCCTCTTCACTTGATGAGTCTCATGTCTCATGTCTTCTTGATCCGCACCATATAACTCCTGTTTAGCCTTCAGGTTCTCAAGGGACAGAAAGTTTCCATTGGATGGTGTCCGGGCATCTATAGCCTTCATCAGACTGCAGTTTTGTAGAGCAGGAATTATATAATTCGACAGTCGTTAACATGCGTTTTCAGTACAGTACGACTACTGTCTATGTCTTCGCGGCCTATGCGCTAGTTCACGTCAGGTTTTTCAGCAACTATAGCCTACTGCCGGTCCGCGGTTCGAATGGTCGTTCATGAGTGTTCATCATGGAGATTCGAGACCATTCAGACCAATGATATATTATTTTCGCACATGTAATTTTTTTTCGACACCCAAATTCCCAGTGGGAGGGCGACAAGCTTTCATGGGGGGCTTTTGCCCCCCCTGTGGCTACGCCACTGCATGAGATCCGTAACTGCCGAGGTGGTTAGGCTATTTGCTATACATTTAACTATGGTAGGATATTATTTTTACCATATTTTGGGAAATTCTAAAGAAAATACTTTCTTTTCCCCTTGCTGAACACCAGATGTGGTCTTACGGTATTTTTTATAAATGGGTGTCCTAGAGCCTTGTTTACATGATATTAGTTGCATTTAGCACGATATGCCAGTTTCCCGTGAAATTTTCAATAGTGTTTTTTCTGGATCTTTCGTAAAATTTGAAAGGTGTACCACCGTACTTTTCTTACATAATTGGTAATTTCTCTACTAATTTTTAGAGGTTCTTTCTCTATAGAGTCAAGTGAATAAGTTGTACATTGAGTATAAACTTATCGCTAATGCAAGAAAACGATGCAGGGATTTCCAGCAGACAAATGTTTTCTTTGCAGGATTACTGAGTCAGTTGAAGGGAATCCCGCACCTTAGAGGGAATGCTGAACTGAAGTCAAATTCATACAAAGAAAACGTTTACTAACATATATACAAAAAAATGTGGAATGGCAATATCGTTCAAAACATTTCCCGAGGCTGATTTATTACAGCAACCTTCCCGCGCTGGGCCGTGGGTGTCCGTGTGACACGTATACCCTGAAGTGTGCGAAAATAGCCATGACATTGCCCTTGTGAGTAGGTTGGGGAAACATCATTACTCGTTGGTATTGTGACTAAAATTGCGAGCACGCTCTCTGAACATTTTCCTTTTGTTTCTGAAACTTTTCTTGGTGAAATTTTACTTTTTGTTTCTTACAGATGTACTTTTTTCCCTTTGTGTTTTTTTAAATTATTTATTGTCCAGGTTGTTTTTTCTGTTTTTTTTTTCTTCTCCAGCAAGGCTGGATTTCCCGCGTACCTGGTTTGGAAGGTTCGCAAGGTTTTCCAGCCCTGCATGGGAGCGAGAAATTCTTTTCCGGTGTTACTTAAAATTTAATCCAAAGCCTGCGATGTTTATCGACGGTTTGTAATGGGAAAGGAAAAGAAACTTAAATTTCGGTTTTCAGAAGTGTTTTTGCAACCTCCTACCACACAATTTGTTGGCATTTGATTTTAACAGTATGACAGTGTCATATCAGCGTAGTGTTAGTGCAGACTCCGCACATGTACGTCACAGAGTGACCTGCAGTCACGTGAATATTTGCGTAAAGAGTAAATTCCTTGTCCAAAAGTGCTAGGTTTGATCAAGTTTTAATGAGTCCCAAAGGAAAATATACATACAATGTACCGTACATCAAACTCTGTTTGCCTCCAGCAAGGAATAGAAACAATAGGCTTATTGGGCCAACTAAGATGAATGTATATGACAAGTATGAAAATCATCCGAGCTTTACTTCAAGTAACCACTACAATGTTTCAGTCTTTCACAGGTCAATATCACAGCCATTTTCACTACTTGAATATGTCCTGTGTTGTATGTTCAAAGTTAAAATTGATATTCACGAATGACCAGCTTACCTGTCTCCTCACAACCTCAACACACTTGCTCTACGTGTCTAGAGTGAACTGGTTATGTCTTAACACTATGTGGCCTTCTATGACCAGACCCTGCCAGCCAATTTCTACGTTCTCAGGAGACCAACTCCTCTCCCAAAGTGATTCCCTACCTAATGCTAGCTAAGTATACCCACAACTGCCCCTGTAACTCTGGAAAACTCCTGTGGCTATGTTGATATGCCAGACGGTAATGACCTGTACGTTGATGTTAGTGGTGAATTGGATTGTGCTGTACGCACGCATGAGATCGATGCTAGTTGCACATATGCCCTTTCTGAGAACCGGGATGATTAGGTAAGGTTTCCATATCAGAAATATTTTGTTTTTACAGTTTGACTGAGGAGTCTTAGATTTAGAATGGGATATCATGAGCCATCCCTGTTCTTGATTAGAAATAATGAGAACCAGAAGGGTTGTCCTCACCCTCAGGATACCATTACTACCTTTTTTGAAGCAACGCCAAACTTTCCCCCTCTAGTACAAGCCTTTGCACAGGAACTTTGGGTACTGGAGTGATTCTTCCTGGGTCATTGAAAGGCCGACTTGAGGTAAAAAAAAATTTGTACTAGTTTTCGACAGATTATATGATAATCGGTTA
>KN890868.1:20306-30880 GCA_000934455.1 Apostichopus parvimensis
TTTACGACTTAACGTTTCAAAATAAAGATTAATGGAGCAAGTAAAAAACACTGTAAAAAAAATATTTGTGTCATTCTTCTTCTTCTTTTCTGAATGAATATGAAGTATTGACTAATTGATTGTCCCGTTGTGGCCACCTTAACATCGAATATTGACTCCACGCTTGCTCATAATTAGTGGCAGTGGTAATTGTTCTCGACTCCTACTCTGAGGCAGACTAATAAAGAATAAAAAAATACATGGGGGGCTGTACGTTTACAACTATGAGTCGCAATATTGCAATCCTGCCACAACACAGTAAATGGCAGTGCTGTACAAACTACAGAAGGGGGAAAATAGTGGCCATTGGCTATGAAAAAACGATGTTACGCAGTACTTTAATGACCCTTTTCCATTGACTTATCTACATGTGGGAGAAATCACACACTAAAGTCCCATTAACTTTGTTGTGGGTGTCGCTGGAAATCAGACTTGCTTTAGTCGGTCGTGGTTAAAGAGTTCAGTTACTGCAAAGGGGTTATTTTAGCACGTATATACATGTGGTCAGGAAAAGAAGTTGCCTCCGGTTTTTCGCAAAAATGTACGTGTGTTTGCCAAATCAAAAATACTGTAACGCAGTAGAACACCTGAAGACTGTCGCCAAACATTTTTAGGGATTGTGTACATCAAGGAGATTTTGCCAGCTTGTTTGCTTTTTCGAGTTAAATAACTGCAAACTGAACAGTTATGAGGCTCAAACGTTCTCCAGTCAGACTAGCCTAATGTACGTAGAACTCACAATGAGCAAAGCCTAATGTTATCGTTTTCACTTTCCAGTTTTCACATACGGTGAAACGGCCAAAGTGGTTAAAGTAGATTGTATTGGTTTATATTTAGTCAAGACAAATCTTTCTTATCAATCGTTAAACATGATAACAGGAGGTCTCGTGCCCCTAAGCTTATAGCAAGTATACTGTATGATGTTAATTGCCAAAATTGGATAGTTTATTGAACAGCATTAATCCAATCTCGCGTGTGGGACTTGCTACCGTTATACAGTGGATTAGTGCACCTTATCGGCTTTGAATAGCGTTGAATCAAATGATCTACATTCTTCTCCCATTGTGGTTGTGGTGAATCAAAAGCACGGAAAAATACAATCCTTTATGTGGAACATAATAATAGTGCAATGGATTTTTCCGTTTATTTACCAATTGCCTGATAATCGGCCCGATGACTATTATCTGACCGATTATCGTTCGAACACTATTTTGTACCCTTCGTCGTCAAGTACATGTTGGTGATACCTCATCAACACCTAAGCGACCAGCATAAGACTGAAGTGAACATAACCGACCGGATTGCAACATCCATATCCACCAGGATTTCTTCCAGCTTCCTCTGTGTTAAATCCTAGTATACCTGACAGTACAATGACCCCTGTTTGGCCTGAAACTTTTCTTTTGGCCTCATGTGGAATTACTTGGCATCTGAACAACTTCTTCAACCTGTTATCTTGGACTCTAACGGCCATATCTTCTTTTCCCAGAAACTGCGTCGAACCTTTTAAAGCAGGATACATCCACTTGCCGTAGGCTACATTTATGCCCTTTAAAAATGTTGACTGCATTGATAGAAACATGTATGCAACGGGAGGGAAGGGGGGTAAAGTAGTGGTAGCAATTGGTAAAACCAAACTTTAGACACTTTGGATGATAGAATGAGAAGGGAGGTCATTGATCGGAGAAGGTCTGGTCATAGAGAATGCACAGTAGTAAATGGTTACCAGTTCACTCTAGACAAGGTAGAATGAGAGTGATGAGGTTGTGAGGAAACAGGTAAGAGAGGAGTGAAGTAAATTCACTATTTTTCTGCAGGTCTTGGCCTCCGTACAGCTGCATTTAGCTGTCACAATAAGTAAACTTTCTGAAGAGAGAGATTGTTGGGGCCCAATGGGGCCCAAGTCATGCCCCCTAGTGTGATTCATTATATGTCTCTAGTACAACCCTTACTGTGTTTGAAAGCAAAGCAGTTTGTATGAGGTGGTATTAAGTGTTCTGTTAATGTACTTACCTTTCCAGAGAGTTTCTGGACAGTTGCATTGCAATTGGATACTTTCACAGTGGAGGCTGTGTGCTGAGATGCAAACACACCAAAATCTATTCCCTCTGCTTGCAAGTCACAGGTAACAGTCTACAAAAGAAGAAAAGATGGGAAACCAAAGTTGGTCAGAAATTCTAGAACTAGACACTTTGGTTATAGGATGAGGAGGCTGGTTAAATAGTCAACATGGGATATTAGTGCCAAAGCTTGCCAGGTTACTTGAGATAATGTAGAGTGAGGGTGCAGTTGTTGTGGGGAGACAGGTAAGTGAGGAAGCAAAATAAATTCCCCCAAACTTATACTTTGAATCAAGAATTTAAATGTTAACATTTACTGACTGAAAGTGATCAGCTCAATACTCTTACAGATATGTGAACGTACCTATAGCATCAAGTGTAAAGTTCATCCAAGCTGTGTCAAATACACATTGAAAAAAGCACATGCCAAAACCAGTCTAGTCTCTAGCAAGCAATGAAAAATTCACCATTTTTTGGAGAAGGTGATACAGAGAAATTTGAACAGATGAACTCTTAAACAAGTCCTTTAATTTGTTCTACCAACCTACAGCTGGTAGTTCATCCCATCTGTATTTCTCTAACTGGGTATACAGACCAGTCTGACACAAAATTCACATTTAACACCTTCTTGAAACCAAATGATGACTAATGAGCACATAATCAATTATTTCATTGGGTACTCAATAACATTTCTTCATTGAACAATGTCACAAGTTTGCATGTAAAATGCAAATTGGACAAAAGGCAACCTTTAACGTCATTATTTAAAATGAAAATTTCATTTAGCATTATGGAATTTAAGTATCATGAACAGTAGCCTTGCCGCCTCATTTCACTTCATACATTAAGTTGGATTTAAGTAAAACTAAACAGTACACAGAAACTATGCATAAAATGTACACCTTCTCTCACAGCAGAGTTACACAGGGCAGTTCATCCTCAAATTCACTTCTTATGAATGATAGATTGCCTGAGTATATATGTTTCTAATTACAAATGCAAATTTCAACCATGGGTCGATATTAACCACCACTCAGAGATTTCAAACTTCTTGATTTCATTAAAGAGCACTAAATATTACAAACCTTGATGAGTGGCAATGACAAAATACTATACTGCTTTCTCAGCTCATAATCATATGTGCTTCTAAGATAAACTGAAAATTAGAACTAACTTCTACTAAACAGAAGCCAGCTTTTGTGTGACATTTAAAGGTAAATTAATTTTTGCTTTTACAAGGCACAGCAGGACTTGCATTGATGAGAAGGTATAGCGTTTGAATATGTGGCTGCAATGGCATCTGAAGAATGCAACATTATAAAGATGAATTGAGATGTTCCTTTAGCCAAGGGACCTGAATGATACACAGAAAGCCTATGATGTTTGAACCATGAACAACTCTCAATGTTCTCTGAATCCAAAGTCACTAAGAGTACACAGTAAACAGAGAATTCCTAGAGCTGTAGTGGATATCATCTTCATATCAGAGTGCTCACATAAATTATACAGGTTTAAAAACATTGCAGTAATGAACTTAAACCTGGCAGAATCAGAACAACATATGGGTTAGTACAGTAGCTCTCTGTGGAGAGTGAAAGAATAAAGCCACAGCCATATGTGTCAAGTCCACAGTTACAAAGCTCTTGGCTTGCAAGCTCATGGCAGTCTGTCTATATGTTTTTCACTGACATACCATATGAGGCCTATGAATAGCAGTCACCTAAATCTCTAAGGGTTTGTACTGTGACAAAATTTATGTCATTTTGAACCATATTCTGAGAATGCAATGAGCACAGTTCACTATGTTGATATGCAAGAGAAACTGTTCTTATGAAGCTAAAAGAATATCATTTGGTTGAGTTAAGTACTGTAATTATAAAACAGCGGATTAACATCTCACACAGAGGAACAGACCTAGTCAACAATTTAGCCTAAAAGAACCATTCCAAAGATTTAGCATATTAGGCTAAGGAGATGGGATGGTGCATTCATATAGTGGAAACAGGTAACAGAGGAACAGAGTTTATTTAGCATTTTGAAATTGAATATCTTGAGATCGTGAATAGCTATAGAATCTAATTAATTAGCCAGCACTCTTTTTGTTATTGACTTTTCTTTTGTGCTAAAATTTTCAGCTGTAGTCACCTTATTGCTTAATACAGCTGTTTTGCTTTTTGTAAAGATAGCAGCAAAAGAGCTAATTAGACAATGACATATCAAGGCTAACATTCAGCTGTAGTCACAAACATCAGCACAGCACAAACAAAAGATCCTGTTGGAATCTTACCAAGACATTATTTGGTTCTGTCTCAATGGTGATGTTGCTGAACTTTGGAGGAACTGGTCCAAGAGCCATTGCTTCAAATGTTACCTGTACAGAGCTCTGTAGAGAACAAAATCACATATATAGTTAATATAATAAGTATTTAGCTGCAATGATCCGATAAAGCCTGTTAAGGATCATAATTCACAGTGCAGTCTAACTGTATACATGTACACGAAATAAAGTATACACTTTTACTTATAAATGCAGTTGCGTTTTCTAACTGTTTCTTCAACATAATTATCAGCCGCAATTAATGCAAAATATGCATCTATAGGATCCAAAGCTGGTTCACAGAAATTGCAGCAGTTTTTGCTTGTGAGGTGATCCATTGATTGATACATGTGAGACCATCTCCAGAAAGCGTATGAAGCATTGCAAAAGTTGAAGCTTAAGACCTACTGTACTTGCACAACAGTATTTACTTGAAGTGTTATCAGACAGAGCTAGTTGCTCATGGGTGACACACTACACAAATATATCATGTTCACTTTATCTACAATTAACATTGTTTTTACCTCAGATTCACCACAAGTGGTCTCAAAGTAACAATCACAATACCAATTGGCTGTTACCCAGTGTCCCCTTTATTCCTTTAATGTAGTACACTTAAACACACATTGTGCCTGTCTTCTAAACACCCATCCCAACTGACCATTCCTTCTCTGTAGTTTTTAATGCATATTGTATGGCTGATAATTTATGCCTTCATGACTCTTGCCAATACATCTACTGCAAGAAGGTTGCTCAACCAACGAAAGCTCTTGAAGCATTTCTGGGACAAGTTTTATGAAGCACTTTGTCTCAAGGGAAATTGAACACTGGCATGAGGAAAATTGTATTATCTAAGTTTTAATGCACATAACAATGGCCACAATCAGCTTTTGGAACTTTCAAAAGTTTAGAAGCATCCAGGGATGATATCCAGTTACAAGTTGTGCTTTCAAAAAGACCTCATTACATCCTTTCCTTTCCCGTTACCCACTCCCTTCCCTTTCATTCCACTTCAAATAGATGGCAGATTATATCAATGTTGCATTCCAGTATCACCAAGTAACATTTAAGTGCACTACAACAAATAATCGAATTGGCAGTATATTCAATTTGTACAATTTGTACGATGTGTGCTTGCTGATGATTGAGATAGCTTCATGCAATGACATCCACCCATTCCCTAGACCTGACTGCTAAATATGAAGCAAGGTACAAGACAATTAAACCTGCTCAATACAATCCTTGGGCACTGCTTAGCAACATGGAATAAGTTCTGTAATTATTGAAGATATACAAACAAAAGATCAAGCCTATGCAATATGTCACAACAGATTCCTTCCACAGTTAATAAAGAATATTTGCTGATCACTTAAAATTGATTTTTGGTTCAATCCTCATCACTCTTTAAAGTCATATGGCTTCCTTTGCAAATAGACTGGCCTGCAACCATGAATGAATATGGTCATTGGAATGAGTATAAAGCCCGCAACAACAATGTCAAGATGCCTCGAGCTTGTACAATAGTTAAATTTGTGTATCTGAGATTCTGTGTGATTATGCCCAATAGCAAACTTAATTTGGCATTAAAACACCAATAAACCAATGTGTTTTTGAGGATATATAAATTCTTTTAGGCAACAGATATACTTTGAAATGTTTTCACAACTATACTATTAGAGCAGTACATAATTCAAAAATACTGTTGACTGGTAGTCTGACTTCGGAGAACATAATTTAATAATAATTATTGTAATAATAATTGTTCTTCTAATAATAATTCTAATAATAGCAACGAGAAACGATGATGATATTAATAATAAATATAATTATAACAATAATTATAATAATAATGACAACAACAAATGGACCATGTTTCTAATTATTTCAATTTAGAAGATACAAAATATTTTACTTTCTAGCCTGCTAGGGTTAAGGTACATTTCATGTTCTCTTAAACCAAAGATAATGTGCATTGAGTTAGCCCAACACTGGTCGGAAATAAAGAGGTGTTTATCTGGCTTCACATACTGGAGAATCAGAGGTACTGTACAGGCAGTGGTAAACCAGGGAATATTTTTCAACCCCCCACACCCAAAAAAGTCCACCAACCTGACTCCTCCACCTCGCTTTGCTATAATTATTCATTGATTATTAACTCCAGTTCCTCTCTGTGTCTAAAAACTTTGACAGCTCTATAGAGTACATAACTAGATACTTTGGGTGGTAGATCTCACGCCTATAGCCTTGCACCGATACTCAAACCAAGGGGAGTTCTACTGGTACTCATGTATTTTGCTTTTGTACAGTACGTACAACAAGTCTGCTGCATAATGAGAAACAGGCACAACTGTACCATAAAACTAAATCTATATAGTTAATAACCATTTCATGATCCATTTCTATTCAAATGTGCTACAAAGACCATGCAATGCAAGTTGTAGCAAAACAAGTTGGCAGAACTGGTAAAAACAAACTTGGATGGCTCAAACACAGTTAAATTGGATTATTTGGAATGTACTCAACTCTAATGCAGCTTTGCAAGAGTGTTCTTTTTGATATTACTCATTTTTTGTACCACTACCCTACTGTCCCCTTCCCCTCAACTCAGTGTATGCAATGTACAGTAGGCTAGGTATCAGGCATGGACTGGGGCTATTTACTAGTGACTCACTGATTCCACTTGCAGTCTTGAGCCCTTTGTAAGAAGAACAATTGATGCTTCAGGAGTTTGTATGAAACTAGTTTTCTTCATGCCGAAGAGCCAATCTGTGGCTGCTTGGAAGTATGTACAGTTCCTTAGAAAATGATTTTGTCCCTAGGTAAGTGTTGCTGGTGTTTTTACATGTGTACACAAAAAAAAAACATGTTCAGTGTCGACATGTTGTGGAGGGAACTCTTCCATAGATTGTTCATTTATGGTTTGTAATGGGGTTTTAAAACAAGTTCATACACCATGGCTACACTCCAATGCTGAGGTACTACACTTTAATCCATAAGAAGGGAATGTTCAATGGCAGTCCCCGGAGCATGAACAGGTGAGCACTACAAATGCATGCCTGCCTCCCTCGTAACACTGATCACTAATCAAAAAGAGAAGGCTTGACATTAGCAGGTGTTCATCAACAATCATCACTGGGTTATGGTTACAAATGAGCTTCTTTATTCCGTTGGGTTCTTCACCCTCCGGATTCACTACACTAACCTTAGCCTCGGCCTAAACTGTCATAAATTATAGAACATGTCAACCAAACTTCTGAAGGTAGAGTGTCTAGAAAAGACAAACAGCAACAACTTCCTTGTTCAGTATTGACTAATGTTTTAATAAACTATCATTTTTTTTCTACATTATCTTTGTCTGGTTTTCTAGAGCTGTCAAATTAACCTAGGCCTATACAGCCTCAAGTCACTGTTAAGCTTGAATCATGGTTTCTTCAGCAACCTGACCATCACTCATATGTGAAATCTCCAAACTTTTAGAAAACAGTCAGTAGATCACATCCAGTAGGTGGAGCAATGATAACAAATGCCTAGCCTAGCATGCTGGAAACATTTGTATTATTATGCCTACCCCTTGTCTTTTAGCTTCATCATTAAGGGCCTTCAGCCATGACGAGGACACTTGCTGTGGGGTGCACAGTGATTGTTGAGAGTAAATCCACTGAGCGATAGAATTAACCCAGTCATTGTTGTATGCGCCACTACTTGGACCGCCGGGCCTATGTGTGAAATCACAGCCTGGACTGGACGTCTGGGAGTATCCATCATTGTATAAAGACTGGTATACCGATGGTGTGTTGGAAGTTGTTTGTCTCGGTTCAACAATTACTTCACCACTTTGAAGCTCTGTTTTCCGCCTTGTTCTGATGGCTTTTGCTTGATCATACAAGGTAAAACCTAGATAAACAAGAACAGTTGCTAAAATCCAAAATACGAAGTAAACATCCAACACATTTACATTCCCCATCCTAATGTCATGTAGAAAAAGCGCAACGTCTGCCAAGAACGA
The DNA here is from genome assembly GCA_000934455.1 of Apostichopus parvimensis. Taxonomy (NCBI): domain Eukaryota; kingdom Metazoa; phylum Echinodermata; class Holothuroidea; order Aspidochirotida; family Stichopodidae; genus Apostichopus; species Apostichopus parvimensis. The sequence continues at coordinate 28,729 of KN890868.1, forward strand.
CCCTCCAGACTCTTCTGCACTACTAGTACTCGAAGAAGTCATCTCAGCTATTTAAGGGAACGGCACTAACACTGAAGACGAATGTGATGGGTAATTAATGAAATACAAGTCCAATGATGAAACCTAAAGCAACCCTATCACAAGCCTCGCAATTATACCACAGACTTGCGAGGGTTTGTAAGCCTCGAATTCTTAACCACATTCCTTGTCGGGTCAGTTCTGTTCAACTGAAAGTACAAGTTGTAACTAGCCTAGGCCTACGTACACGTAGTGCAACTGATATCTTCCACGAAACATGTACACTGCACTACTGGCCTAATAATAACTCAGCATGTCTGTGACACATAAATTTATGCATTCGGCTGACGATATCATTTCCAGCGGTTTGATAGTGGCTCGCGCCACCTTCCTCATTCCCAAAACAAGAACTCGCGCAAATGATGCATACGTTTACAGTAACAACGTTGCAACGGAATCCTGATCTTGTTGTCACATATACAAAAGCAAACATCAAATTGTTTCAAATTTGGAAGAAAATAACAATACGGTTGAAACGTAAAGCCACTCGAGGCTTCTCAGCTTTGGCTGATAGGAATGGTCTACTTTTAAAATATTTAAAAACAAAAATACGGTATCATTATAACTTGATTCTTTGTTGCGTTGTGGTGTACAATATGATGTTAGGCCCGTGTGCGATATTTTTTTTCGTAGTACAGCGAGGGGAAAGTCATGAATTATTCATGATCTAACAGAAATTTCCTGTTGAGCAGAAATTAATTTTTCACTTGTAACAGCGAACAGCGCTGTTGTACAACTTTGCGCAAGCTCGTGATCACGTACACTGAATCATTGGCAGAAAGCTTTTTCCATCGTTGTACATGCGATTATGTTAAACGTATTTTTATAGGAAAAACATGACCGTAACCTCGTGTTTCTGTTCAAATGAAGATCCTGAAATGAAGATACTTCAAATGAAGTGCCTTGGCTGACTTGGAGGTAGGCTATAGGCATGAGTGTACTTTTTACTTTCTTACTTTACTAACTATAGTGTGGCTCTTGTTCAGTTTAATTTTTACTCTTTGTCTTTCCATTTCCTAGTCCGATTAGCTACGACCCTACGATTAGCTACGACCAATCGTCACAATTACAAGTTAGTGGGCTAATAATGCCTCTTTACACCCCTCCCCTATCAATCACTCACACCAAAACCATTGGGAATTCGCATCATGTCCACTTCGCTTTTCTTTGTGTACTTTTCAGACCCAGGCATTCTTCACTGTGACTGGTCAAGGGAATTATGAGCCTCAAAAATCTGCTCGTCGATACTCGCTTGAACTTTATTACACATCATGTACAAGTAGTAGCCCACATAACGTTTAGTTGTTCGCTCTTGCTTTACGTGGCTGAGAAACAAGTAATCTGAATATTTATTAAAATATATGAATACTTCATGACTTTCCCCTCGCTGTACTACGAAAAAAAATATCGCATCCGGGTATGAATACTATGATACCTTCAAATGTTTTCTTTAAGTCTTCTACCCCTAACCTCGTAATATTGTGATCACATCATCATCAAAGGGCGACGAGAAAGACATTCAATAATATACTCAGACTAGCTTGGCAACTTGGTGGGGGTGTCTCACCCCCAAACTTGGTAAAACTGACGATAGTTGGAAAATTGGAGTGCGACAGTCGGAATTTCCGACTGTTGCACTCTAGTTTATCTAGGCCTATTCATTTGTTCCTGTGATTGTGCATGACCTAAAAATTGAAAAATTTCGGTCAAAATTGACCTTTAATCTGTCATATTTACCGCGTTTTCCTTGCCACTTTGAGAAATTGTATCCCGCGCTTCTTATTCTCCACCGTGCAAAACTTCGTATGATTTTGAATACTCCAATTAAAAAATGCCTAATAGAACTACCGTCATAGGCGTAGGAGCCCAATTTGATTGGGGGGGGGGGGGGTTGTAACGACTTGCTCGAAAAATATAACTAAAATTTTCACATGTTAAAGTTTACATCGCATGCAAATAGCATATACAATCATTTCCCCGTCTTATTACCCTTCCATATTGGTTAGAATTATTTGGAAGTCGTTACAATATTAATGGTAATAATAATATAAGTTTAACTACTGAAAAACACATT
>KN890869.1:2388-15127 GCA_000934455.1 Apostichopus parvimensis
GGCAGACTAATCCGGTGTGAGTTGGTGGAGCTTTAACGCTCGGGTTTGGAATGACATTTGTTATTCAGTTATAGAACACTTTGGAATAACCACCGTATGTTTACATGGACTTTAGGGTCAGTGGTTAGGGTTTTAATCTCACCGATATTTGAATAGTGGTTAGCGAGATCCATAATTTACTTTGGTCAGTCAGTGTAAATTTTGTCTTTACGATTCAGCTTTACAGCTTGCTTGGGTTTTATGGTTCAACTTCTAACACTTTCAACACACCAGTGTCGTCTTTTTGTGTATCTTTTTTTTTATATAAAATATTTCCCCAAAATATGAAACAAACATTTTCGGTGACCTACATGGGGGGAGGGGTGCCCCAGGCCCTAAATGGTACACATCAAACGGGCGCCGTGTCATACATATCAATTTAGAGTATCTGTCAATGCATGTTGACCTAATTATGCTAAATGAGTTCACATAGAGTTTGGTCATTTTGTGGCTTATAGAGACAAAAATTTGGGATGGGGCAAGTCTCCGCCCCCCCCCCCCTCATGACCCCTGGTGGTATATTAGCATCCTGCATAAATTCTGTACTTACCAAATGTTAATTTCATTAGCTATACATAATTTCAAAATATAAGGCACTACAGTAAGCTGACGTTTACCGTACATGCTATTTTAAGGCACATTGTAATTATTTTCTATGATTTTCGTTATTGCATTTTTTCAAAATTTAGATACGGAAACCATGGAAACATTTTTTTCTTGTTTGAATCACTTTGGCCTAACAATTTATGAAGGTTTTATCTTATACACAAAGTATGGACCACGAAACTTAAAAACTAGAGGCTCTTTTCACCTACGGCCCATTGTCTATCAGGAGTAACAAGTTAAATTTGAATTAATTTTTTTATTTCCTTTCCGATTTGTCGCAACATTAAGAATAATTACATGAATGAAATCATTTAAACAAAGAGTGAAACATTTATGATATTAACAGCAAAAGTATCAAGGAATTGATCAATCTATCAATTGAAATTAACGTCAATAAAATGATATATAACAAGCAGATAACAGAAGTCAAACTTTTTAAAATTATTAGTTAAACTAATTAGTTAAACAGTTAAAAGAATTCCTCTCTCCTGACAGAAAGTTAGCGTCGATGATTTCGTAGTCCCACGCATAAAGGTTGTGAAGTCTTATTCCAGATGATGTGAATACGAGTTTCTCTCCTCCAGGCTTTTAAATGGTATGGCAGAAGTCCAATGATATTAAATTTAATAACAAAAATAATAAGCTGGGAAGGTGTTGCCATCACTTCAAACGACTTTATCCGTCTCCTCGTGAAAGAATGGATAGAATACTGGCAGTAAGATACGAAATCTCATACGAAGTCTAACTGCGGTTACTTCATAGATGGATTAATATAAAATTAATGATGATAAAACTATAATGGAACGTGGTGTACGAATGTAGAAGCAAAAAAAATGTAACGGATTTGAGAATTCTTTTCTTAAAAGAAACATAAATTTAGCTCTCCTCTCCAGACAACGTGGGTGCCAAGAATTTCATTATTGCTTCTAATTGATAATTGAGCATTAGTATATGAGTGCTCCATGTATAACACGTCAAATCGGCGATATAGAACCACATAGGAATTTAGTTATGGTCAGACATTGTCTGCTATAAGTTTCCTATATCCAACCTTGGAAATGTCCATCAATCTCTGCTCCAGGAATTACCTGTAATTCCCCTCAAATGCTACTCTTACTGCATAACAATGTCCATCAATCTCTCCACCAGGAATTACCTGTAATTCCCCTCAAGTCTCCTCTTACTGAATAACAATGTCCATCTATCTCTCCTCCAAGAACTACCTGTAATTCCCCTCAAATACTACTCTTACTGAATAACTTTGTTCCGCAAGCACAGTATTCTGATTATTTGACAGTGCCGTCACAATGCTTTGACATGCACAGTTTGTCCATAGATAACTGTCATTTTCAGCTTTCATGTTTTGATTCAAGGTAATAATGGCTTCATTACGATATTCTATTCCTTTCTAAAATGAAATTTTAACGAAATAATTCGAATCTATTGGATACAAATTTCTTATTATCTTGCAGGCGCTATGTAAGTTGACACAGTAGATGAGTAAATATCAAATAATTTAGTCATATCACGTGGTCAGAATATACACTGTTTAGTATTATGGCAACGTGGGGTATTGCTGGCCGTTTATCACGAGTCCATCAGTTACCGTGGCAACTGACCTAACAAACATGCGATGGAAGCATTAACATTTTCGATAACACAGGCCCAGTCAAATCATTACAGAACTTTAAGCTAAGGTAATTTTATTTTTCTCTCATCTCCTTTTTCCCTTTCATTTTTGTCATAATTCATTTGACTATGAATCTTGAAGTTGAGAATAATTTTTCTTCGTCATGTTACATAGTAAGTATAACACCAGTTTCACGAAACGTAACTAATTTGTGCCGTTTCTCGTTTCGTTCCCTCTATGAATAAGTAATGAACCCGTTGTTTCAAAATATATTAGATAATTTACCGTAATTGTGTCAATGACGATTGAGGTGTTGTAACATTAGACGAATTAATTAAACTAAGTTAAACAAATGTTAGTTTACAGACAGTTATGATTATTAGATCAACACAATTGTCTACTGTTTAAATTGAAACTATTGAGCGCCGTACGTTCCAACTATACCCAAAATGAGGTGAACATCTTCAAACTGGAATGAGCATATCAAAGCCGTTTTGGGCATTCAAATATAAAATAAATATACTGAATTAGTTATCAGTATACATATCATAGCATAAAATTATAGCTTGCCAGATCTATAAAGCAAAACATAATTGTTTTTTACACCATATAGACCTTTATATAGCCTACGTTTCAAAAATAAATATATTGAATCCAATCTTTGACGAAATCTAGAAACGTGTTATTGATATCTCAGTGGATATGTCCTGCAACTATATGCTCCGTATGAAACATTAATGTAAATTAATTTCCAGTTAGCAGTGTCAAAAGCCATGATATATCGATAGCAGTGTAAGCTATAAGGTATACCATAAATACATATGGAGGTCATTATCTCCCATATATGTATATACACAAACCGCCTACACAGTAAATGCGAAAATGATACCTTTTGCATATCAAGTAACAACGGCTACTTCTCCTGAAACTGGTATTTCGTTTCTACAACAAGGATAAGGAACGAATGCAAAGAGGAAGAATCCTACAATGTTACCGACCATTCCTCCAGCAATGCCGAGCCCAATCTCTGCACCTGTTATCTTTGCTTCTGACCATGGTCCGTACTTTTCATTCAAGGCTTCCAGCAAAGCGACATTCGCGGCTATGGCAAAACTCACAAACAGAGCAGACTGTAACGCAGCCTTTAGTGACGCGCATATACATGCGCGCGACATTCTCTTGTCTCCATCCATACGAAATCCCTCCCTACGAGAATCACGGCAATAAATCACACCTACCACGAAAATCTGGTACAAAATCTCGGAAACGACCAATAATATGGCGCCGAGCCAATGCTTGTTGTTGCCTGCAACCATCTCTATCGTTTCCGAGAATGAAACGACGATTGCCATATGTAAGACACTTAAAACAATCCTACGGATCCAGGCACGCAGTGTTATCTTCAGTTGGTGGAGTTGATTACAGCGATGCAGACCTGTTTTACAATAAGTTGCGAAATGTTCACAATTATCGGAGAATGGACCATATCCAGTATCTTCTAAGCGTGCTCTAGCTCTCATCAAAACCACTTCAGGAGGATTTAGTTGTTCTACTTCTTTGTGATAATAAGCCTTGTACATCGGACTGTAACCACAGTTTCCACACAGATCCCATTTCTTTCTGGTATTTCTGTGAATGCTTCTTGACCACTCTATCACTTCAATAGAATCATCTGTGACTTCCTCAACGATGGCATGGTGCCAGTATCCCATAATTGGTCGCAACCATGACACGTGATCTCCTGGTTTCAACCCTCCAGTCGTTTCGTTTATATTCTTCCACTGGATATAGTTACCCGTGTCGGAAACCTGCATACAACAGAAGGACGGTACGATGTGGTGTGCAACGTGTTGACATTCAACAACGTTAAGTCGGTTCCTGTTCTCTGTATGTGCAAGCCATTCCTCCTTACAACGAGAACAGAAATATCCCTTCAAGTTTCCATCACCATCTATGAACAAAGTGAAATGGGATTAATTTTCATTATTAAATCGATACCGCAAAAAAATAACAACTAACGGGACTTCTTTATGATTTTGTGCCTATGTGGAGAACCATAAGAGAACTATATAAACAGCCAAGGAGATTTCTTCATAATTGTATGTTCCTATTGAATAACATGAGAGATAAAGAACCAAGCATCATCTTTAATAAACGTTTCTAGAGACGCTTATTTAATGCATAACATATGCTCATTATTTCCTTTCTTTTTCTTTGATAAAGTTAGGTTTCGACTGGTATTTGCTAACTATTGAAAGCTAAGACAGACAAAGATGTTAATAGACAACACAGACTTCTTTCCCCAGAATAGACGAGTCCACTAATCACGAGAGCCGACTATGTGTCCATTTATTCCGAGTCCACTTGGTCCGAGTCTGAGTTTAGTCCAAGCTCAGTACAACCGAGGCCGAGGGAAGTCCGATTCTTGACTTAATAGGACTTGAGTTACCCAGAATTGGGCCTTCCCTTCCCTCCCGCAGTCTTAACGTGCTTTTCCATAAATAAAAAGTAATGTTATGAGATATTAGTCGCTATAGAAAGATCGCCAAGTTAGTAAGAAAAACACAGGCCACAGGGGTCAATGGTTCTAGCCACAGAGGTCAATGGTTCGAGTCAATGGTTCTCCCCACCAGGGTCATAGTTCTCCCCACCGGGGTCAATGGTCCTAGCCACCAGGGTCAATGGTTCTAGCCACCGGGGTCAATGGTTCTCTCCACCAGGGTCAATGGTTCTAGCCACCAGGGTCAATGGTCCTAGTCACCAGGGTCAATGGTTCTAGCCACCAGGGTCAATGGTTGTAGCCACCAGGGTCAATGGTTGTAGCCACAGGGGTCAATGGTTCTCGCCACATGGGTCAATGGTTCTGACCACCAGGGTTAATGGTTCTAGCCACCTGGGTCAATGGTTCTAGCCACCAGGGCCAATGGTTCTCCCACCAGGGCCAATGGTTCTAGCTACCAGGGTCAATGGTTCTAGCCACAGGGGTCAATGGTTCTCCCACCAGGGCCAATGGTTCTTGCCACCAGGGTCAATGGTTCTAGCTACCAGGGTCAATGGTTCTAGCCACAGGGGTCAATGGTTCTAACCACCAGGGTCAATGGTTCTAGCCACCAGGGCTAATGGTTCTGTCATGCGTTCATTTTCTCCTCAGGTTCAGTATATTTTTTTAGTTACTTGATACCTTTGTATTCTCGGATGTTTCCATGGCAACCTATCTTCTCGTGATGCTGCTTTATCTGAAGTCGTTCATCATCCAGTGAGTTTGTTGCCATCGCCTTTTAACAGTGTGTTATTACTTCCACAACTGAGATATAAATGTAAATAAATGCATTACAAATATTAATCAATAAATATTAAAAATATATAAAAACATGAATAAAAGTTGGATAAACTCCGCACTTCTTACATGGATCCACCTAAGTGAGTACAAAAACCTTCATGTTTGCAAAAGAGGTCAAGGGCAATATGGTGGACTTTTATAGAATATTTGTGTGTACTACATATAAAAACTTATCGCTTGTTGTAGACTTCAATTTGGGTGGAACTCTTGCTTGGTTTGTGGAGTCATTTGAGGCAGTATTAGAAATGAAGAACCCAGTTGTTCTGTGAAAGAATGTTTATTTGATGTCAACAGAGGCCACAGTGTCTGTAAAACCTTGTAAACACAATAACTCCTAAATTAACGTTTGAAACATGTGTAGGTGCAAACAACAAATTTGCAGATATAAATGATACATAACCAGAATAACACTTTACCAAATATATCTGATTAACAGGTTGAGAGGAAATGACATTTGAAACTTACAACAAGCCCCCAACATTTTTCTATATGTTTAGAATAGAGTTCAATAAATTGGGAATTTAAGATGAAATTTTTCTTGACTTTTGAATAAAAAAACATCCTTGAATTAAAGCGGTTACACTGTTCTGTTCGTCCTATGTAGGCCTACACAACCATGTATTTTACACATTGAATTTCCATGATCTTAGATTAACAGTACTAACAGGAGGCTAAGCTATAAACAGGCTTTGTATTGCTACCAACAGTCTATAGTTAAGACTCAGTTTCAATAGCATAGTGAAGTGTTTACAAGTCCGTGTCGATTATACAGCAAGCCACAGCAACTCGAAACCAGCGTTATGCTAAGCAGCCTTTACATTATTAATACGATCTGAGGAAATGACACAGCTATTTACCCAGGTCATTGTTCCGACAGAACCTTCGAGTTCCTACTTGAGGCGGTTTCTATTTGCAAGTATATAGGTTGGTCTACAACCACATACATGTAGTTCAGTGGTGGGCATTTATAGGCCTGCTTGTTCCTAATTTTAGTCTAGAAACTATGGTTACGTACGGAAAACTATCTGTTTCACAATGTCACGAAATATTATCAATATATCAATTAAGCAGGAAACATATCAGCATGTTATAATGTTCGAATAGCACGTAGAAAGTTGTCTGACATGCTGATATCCACGAGGTATAATATGCTGATATTGTTTTCTGACATAAATTGTATTTCGATGTAATAAACATCGTTGTCAACAGTGACATGCTGATGACAAATTTTAACACGCTGATCATTTCTAAAACATGTTGATATAAGTTCTGAAATTGTGTAACGAATACCACCGCCCATTAACGTCTATAGGGCTTAAAACTAATGACTCAAATGTTTCTCAGCCTGTTGCAAAGATATCGAATTTATTCTTCACATGCTGATTTTGAGTAATAACATGTTTATATTACTTCTCATTGAACATTAGAACACTTAACTTATTTTTGACATGCTCATATTTATTCATGACATGCTCATATTTTACCTGCCTTGATATTTCTGACGTTTTCTCCTGACATTGTGGAACAGATGCATGTTCCGTAGTAACAGTAATGATAACATTATCCACCTGGTTTGTAAGCGTGGACTTCAGTGTTGCTTGCATGGTTAAAGTATAATTGTTAGTATATGTAAAACCAAACTGCTTGCAAATATCGAACCATGGTAGCTAATAAAGAAATATGTGAAACGATTAGTTCTCACGGTGCGCCTTGCATGGAGATTCTTACATAAACCAGTAACAAGAGTAATGGAGAGTCCTGTGTGACGCCACAGAGACGTAATGCGATTAAGGGGTGTGTGGGGAAGGAGCCGGGTGGGGGGGGGGGGGCGAGGCTCAGTGTATAAGTATTGGTGTTGGGGTTTCAATAGCATGTTAAAAATATAATCTCTTACAAGTGTGATGATGTCTATGTAGGCTATTAGCTATACATCGACTATCATGACTCTAGTGCAGGGATGTACTCCGTGACCCTCGTCACACTTTTGCCAGGCCTGGTAGTCTACAGTAGCCTAATATCCACACAAGCTGAATAAGCCATCCCAACTTGTGAGGTCGTTATACTAAAAACCTGCAACCCGATTCGCCCCAGGCTCCCTTCACCTCAAATTAACTTCTCCTTTTCAGTAAAACTCCTCCCAAATCTTACCCCTCCCAACCTGCACCCACCCCTCCCCCATACACACACACACCCACACACAAATAATGTGTTGCTGTAGTTATGGATGATTACTTACCGTAAAACAAAAAAAAACGCGACTCGATCGTCGTTTAAGGGTAAATTCTCTGCCTGGTTGACTTAAAAAGGTTCGTGAATCTGATCCCAACACGTGATGACAGTCATGCATGCATATTAGAAGTGGTGTATCTTTACACCGAGTGTATTTATACAACAAGAAGTCTGCACGGTATATGCATGCGAAAGCCAACGACACAGTGGTCTGCTATATGTTATCCGGGTTAATCGAGAGATCACGCGATGTGTTTAGGTGTCGCACCACAATTATCTGTTCCATTGGCTTACACACTTACGTCACTTTCAAGACCCGCTAAAGGTGGCATACTCCTATTAGAGTCTATATCAATCCGCTCGATTGTTCTCCTTCAGGAAAAGTGCCAAAAAGCAGCAGGAGAACATCTTTTGCGACCTGTTATCAATCATAATCTAGTTTTTTGTGGCCTTCATGTTGAAGAGCATGAATGGAAGTACATGTGGTGAGAAAATTGGGCCAATTGAGGCAATTTTAGACCCCTTTAGGCCTCCCAGGAGCAGCGTAGGAAATTTGTTTACCACTGAGTGAAGAGGTTTGTTTACAAGTGACAAAAACTTCCGGCTCGGATAGCAAAAAATCTACACGGTCATGATACGGAAAATTGATAGTGCCATGAAAGGCCAATTTGTCAGCTATCCGGTGATGGGTAGCGTTTAGCTAGTGAAAACTTCTATCTAGACTTAGAGACCACATTACTTTTGTGATTTAGTGTGTAAGTCAATGGGGCTTTTAATGGGCGTATGCTACCTAAAGCCATAGAAATAGAGAAGGGCCCTTTATAGTTCTTTGGCTAAAGCATAGATAGAAGTTTTCAACTGGTACATCATACCCACTACATGATAGCTGAGATCTCGGCCTATCTTGGCACTTGCAAATTTTTATACCATGACGTTTAGATTGTGAGCTAGAAGAGGAGCAAGTTTAGTATGCTGAACCCCAACCCTATCATTTGCTGGCTCGGAGTACTTATTAACCAAAGATTTTCTAAAATGGTTTATGTCACCTTCAATCCTCCCTTTTTTTCACACTATCTGTACTTTATATATGCTCTTTCATGTGAAAGCAGAAAAAACAATGATGGTAACGGATAAAATGCTAAAACAAGCATTACATTAGGTCGTTTTGGCTCTTTTTTCCCCCGACAATGCTTTTCGAGCGGATGTACAGTATTCTAATTGTGGTATGGTACCTTTATGGTGTCTCACCACAATTAAATGTTACACACTATACTCGTCACTTCCAAGACCTGCCACGGGAACACCATATACTCGGGGGGGGGGGAGGGGGAGGGGGATGATGACATGTCACCGTTCGGGAGTCCACTGCTGAACATGACATCCGACTTTGTCAACATTCAGCTGTTCAGGTAACTGTCTTGTCATTCAACAGGAAAAGAGACCACACTGGGATAAATAAGATTTCCATTTAAAGAATATATTGCGAATAAGTATAAACTATACAGTAATACCGTATATCGTATATGTGTATCAATACATACACTTCGGTACATGTTGTTCCCATTTATAACTTAGAGCGGCACACCATATAAGCCCGTAATCCCATGCATGACGTCACATCTACAGCGTGACATCACGAATGTTTGGTACGGTATACGTTAAGGGCAGCATTGTCAACAAATTAAATGTTGTAGGCCTAGCCTACTACTGTACCATTACCAGGTACACGTACCAAACTACCGATTAGTAGGCTAGTAGTATCGTTTATGCACATATTTTCGCGTTAATTCGTGTTAATAACGTTTAGTGATATAACAGAGATGATATTCACCAGTACCATGACATTAGAAATACTTGAAATACAGAATGAAGTTGAAGTAACAGTTGACTGAATTCATATATAGTTATTCTGCAGGCAATAACCCCATCACTATCGGCGCTAGTATACTTCACGGATTGTAAACGGTATCTAGTGTGTGGCTATAGCCTTAGATGTGACGTCATGCATGTGATTCCGGGTTTACATGGTGTGCCAACGCGTGTTAGCTCTTTCACTGTAATGCAACGTTATCATTCTGAACCCTTACATTAAATTAGGTCCATTGTAAACGTACAGTACATGGCTATAACTACTGACAATAACTGTAGCAAACGATACACCTTTCGTTAAACTGGATGTAAATAATGAATATAACAACAACAAAAATAATAATAAATAACACCTATTGCCCTCAAATTTGCTATAAATATGCAAATAGAGATCTTCGGAATTTTTTATGACAGCACAACGTAAAATACTGCGGATTAGATTTGTAGTTTTCATTCTGGTTTATCTGTTGCAACAAACATTCATGCCGTCGAGTAACCAGATAGTTCCCCGTAAACATTTAGGTCACTGCCCCCTTTTAAGAATCTTCATTTTACTTGAAGTATATTAAGAAAATGTTAGTAAAATAAATCTTTATCCCATGTTTCCCAGGCACCCTTATTGACCCCGGGGTCCTAGGGATTTTGCCCTCTGACTAACCGTCTCGTCAGGCCTGGCAACAAAGCAGTTTTTAAGTTGTGATGCAAAAACCTTCTCCCATCTCTTGTAATTTTTATTATGTTTTGCCAACCTCCAATTTGGGATGACGTTTACAAACAATGAATTATGAAGTATAAATTATTTTAAAATTGCAATATAGTTTAGCTAAAGTGACAATATATTTGCCTAAACAAAGCCACTTTTCTTCGAACTATGCTAAAAGTGGCAAAATAATTCAATAAGAATGAAATAGTAGCAGGGGATAGGATAAACGGATTGAAATGGATTCAACTTAATGTTTAGTACTTATTTTTAAACGACAAAGACCAGGGGTATTTTAAGAGACTGTTAAACGCAGCCACAAGAAGTGCATTTGATGGTTAGGCATACCCATAATTCAAGTATATTTTTTGTTGCTTTTTTTGCTTTGTTCTATTCATGTAAGTTATCAATGACATATAAAACAAAAGGTAAAATGGTCAATACTTTGAGACATCATTTTTTTAAAGTTGTATATAACAACATCGGGAATAACATGTTGATAGAAACATACAGTAAGAAACATATAACTAACAATCACACACATTTATTACAAAATGAAAAACCTTGTTAAAAGTGTACAAATGGTGCTGATACCAAGAATCACGAGTTGTAAGCTGACGATTTTATCCGAGGAACACGTCACATTGTCATCATTGATGTCGTATTCAGTGACGTCATGAACAAAGATTAAACGTCCCTCTACATAAGGATGGACTGGATCATGGTCCTGGATGTAGTTAGCCAAGGCTGTTGAATCTAAATTTCCTTCATTCAAGAAAATATACATAAAAATAATGATATTTGATAAAATTCGGCCCTAACTGAACAATTATTTGCGTATAATTGTATTATTAAATGATAATGCGACGATGACGTCACGGTGGCATATTCACTCTTAACACACTAAATTGATTCTTCTATGCCGCACTATTAGCTTTCAATCTTAAAACGCGTTTTGGAATTAGTAGTCAATCTAATAAGATTGCAATACTCGTACGACTCAACAATAAATGAAAAAAGTGAGAAAAAATGATTGGTATAATTATTGAAACAATTTTTGTTGGCTCTTTACAAGTTGGTCTTACAATTGAATGTTAGTAGTATAAGCGGTGAGTATGAATTAAACAAAAATCGTAAAGATGCATCGATTATGTTCTACAGAATGTGATTAAGAACAGTAACACGAAGCTTGCTACTTTAAATGTGTGACATTATCAAGAATGGTGTTCACAGTCTTTCAATGATCATCAACAGCGCCCCTAATTTAAGATTCTGCCTAGAGTAATCCCGTAAGGTTGCCATGCTTGATTAAAGGGTGTGAAGACTCGCGCACAAAGAAACGTCGAATGCCGGTAATCTGACCTAGTTTCGAATGAGGTGTAACAGAAGTGTTAGACACCACCATAGATCCCAGAAAATACGCACACAGCTTGCTACCGTCGATAATTAGACACTCGTGTACAGTCAATACATACAGCTACGGTCAATACCACAACACAGTATACAAACGATACAGCGATGGACATATCAGGTACAGCTAAAGATAACAAGGTATCACATTTCATTACTGTCTGCATTTTGTAGCGACAAGAAGAAAACGTCATTTGCAAGCAGCGGAAAGTTAATTTTTTCAGAGCGCGGCACGCAGTTTTGGGCGAGTCTTCAATGCCTTTAAGCTATGGAATACACAAATCATTGACTACTTTAACCTTAGAAATCCTTCAATAAAAGAGACTGTATTATTCATTTACATCCTCATTATATAACTTGAAAATCTTGAATGATTTTATCTTCGTTTCTCCGGCACTGACTGTCATACAAACAATCATTAAAATAAATCATGATCTACCAATATTTATTCCCAATTTGCTTTTCATTCAACATATTTTTATGAATTACTCGAACAATGATTGACTACAGATAAACCTAAATATGACTTTGAATAATTCCCTTTCATTCTCGCTTCATGATAAATTTTACGGAGAGAATGGAAATTTATGGGCAACCCTTGATCAGGGAAATAGTATCAAAGCGATTATTCATAAAATTGAGCCTGTAGAACTATAGCCAATAATACCAGATGGATCGTGCTATAGTGTGTGACATGCTGGTGTTATAGGTATGATCATTTAGATGTGTCAATACAGACCAGGGGTTCTCATGTTATACAGGGAAAAACAATAATTATAAAGCAGGGTTGGGGGTATAACTATTGTCCAATGGGGGCGGGGGGGGGGGGGGTCAAACTATACTCTCGAAGACAGGAATATTATTAGACTATTTACTAAACGAGAAATGGACAAGACTGTCTTGATATTTACCAGAG
>KN890870.1:390-10493 GCA_000934455.1 Apostichopus parvimensis
CCTCTCGCTAAAACAATGGTACTGCTACAGATAATTTACAAGCCAGAACAAAGTTCTCACCAGTTGGCATTTTCCTGAATCGCAACGCATATCAGTGACTGTATAGGCTTATGAGAGCAGCGCTCATATTTTTTCCGATAATAAGTAGTAATGCCGGGCCTGTGTTAGGTATGGAAATCATGCCCATTCTGGGCTGTCTTTACCATGTTTTTACATTCTTAATTGTCTATTGGGCAGAAAAATGCAAGTGCCCACCTTTTCAATATTTTTTATTGGCAAACAGCAAATTCCACTGGCTTTATGCCAGTAGTAACTACTAATGGAATGAAACAGCCCAAATTTAGAGGCCTAATTACTGTACCTTGATCATCATCATACCAGCTATTGTACCACATGGCTACTAAGGTGTAACTTAAACACTATTTGTACTACTATCACGCTATTCATTGAAAGTGAGTCACACCTAATGTTAGAGATTAAACCTTCTTCTGAACCCCAAAGCAAAGAAAACGTTCTCCTTGGGTAAATTTCTGAGAACCTGTAGTCAATGATGACTTGGCGAATGATGGTTGAGGTTATTGAAGAATTTTAGGGATTTGTAATTAAAATGCAGAGCTTTTAGAATTCCCAAAGTCCCTATTTAGTCATATTTTGAATGACTTATGATATGATTGCCATGTGAACATTTTCTGTCACAGTCAATATTCTTGAGTAGAGAGCTCTCTGCACATAGTCCTTGATGAAGAAAACAATATAAATACGAACAGGTTAAAAGTTAAATATTAACAGACTTTGTTGAAAAAAAGCTGGGTTGAAAGAGATAGACACACACACACTGAAAGGAGATTTGGTAAAAGATTGAGTACAAGTTATACTTGGTAACTTTTGATAAATATACTGTAGCCATACAGAGTCCTGGACAGGCTTAAAAGCAGATCTAACTATCAATTTTGAGTTATTACCATTCGGCTGCCAAGGTATTAAATTAACCTGTGGGTGGGTCTCTCTTCAGATGAAGAATGTGACTCACATGTTTACCCCCCAAAAATGCCACTTGAATCAAGTTCCCTGAGAACAAGACAAAATTAATCTGATACAGATTTTTGTATTGTGCTACTGTGGAGAATACGATCAATCCTAAATTACATGCTGTAAATTATTCATATTTAGTCAATATTATGTGTTGAAATTATTATTTGTCTGTCATACATTTGTGGATTGAATATATAACTAAACCATCATGATTTGTTCACTACAAAAGAGGCCTCCTTTAAGTCACTGAATTATGGAGAAGTACTCTGCTGGCTTTCCTTTTAACCAGGCTCCTGTGTCTCTCAGCTACCAGCAGGATCAAAATATTTGTGCTAGAATGGCTAACACATAGTGTTGTTAATGGCTTGAACCCCAGTGGAGTAGAATATAGTACAATAGTATTGTGTATGCTGGTTTCATATACTGTACTGTACTGTACATATACTGTACTGTACAAGCACAGTGTGTTTGTACATTACTTGTTATAGTAGAATTGATCTATAGTATATATAGCAATGCAACAGGGTTGTGGGCTATAGCTGTGTGTGGGTCACTGGTGGTATTTACAATCAGTGTCTTCATAGTGTTGAATGAAGGGATTATTGTAAGCCTTAAGAACCAGCTATTGTTTGCAGATTTCTTTCTGGTTACACATTGTGTTGTTGTTGTCATGCAAAGCTCTTTTATTGTTGATAGTGGGTTCTAAGCAGGTTCACAGAGACAAGGCCACCACCTCTTCTAGCTCTGTTTTTTTCGTTCTCCTGTTTTTTTTGAACAGGTGTCTTTTTTCCAGGGGAAATATAAATTAAATGTTAACCATTCCAGAAAGGAAGGGGGGGGGGGGAGTTATGTGAATCAAATCTGGTATTGACATTCATAGCGTGGAAATGGTAATGTATTCGAAAGAAAATGTTAGCGTCGTAGGATCAGGAAGTTGTTTTGCAACCGATATACGGTTGGTAAGGTAATCCTTATCATGCCTACAGTTACTGTAGACACCGACTAGAACTCCTTGTGTTATCTTATCTGTGTTAATATCCAAATTGAGTGGAATTAGAGAAGTTGAGCTATGAAACAACAGTGTTTGGACTTTGGCCTAAACTTTACCTAAAGTAGAGAAGATGTGTACTTAAAAGAAATTTGCCGATCATTTCCCAATGGATGGCTAATGTGGAAATTCAAAATTCAACCGATCAGGATAAATTGAATAACGGATATCATATCATTTCATAACATGCTCGGGAAGATTAAGATTATGGAATTTGTTAATATAAATACCCTCAATTTTGTCATTTTCTCATACTGTTGTAATCAATCGCAGATAACCTCGTCCGTTGCCACACAAAATTGTCTAATCTTTTCTGTTATTCACCATTCTCATATTAATGTCAGATCTTATCAGTTCTTCTCTGTTGCCTCTAGTTCCCTAATTTGTGACACACTTTCTACGAAGTGTTTCATTATGATCCATCCATCCATGTATGAATGAATCTGTCAGCCTTAAAGCTTTGCACTTTCTCAGAACAAGCCAGAAACATTAGCTAATTGTGTTAGCAAGGTCATAGGATATGTGTGTGTGTGTGTGTGTGTTAGATTGATTTGGAAATATGGCATTAGAATCCCATTGTCTGCTGTTATTCATTCATATTAGCAGTCACCTCTTCTTATATGTTGTGAGGGACAATTGGAGAATCTGACTAACTTACTGGGTTGGAGAAAAGTAGATTCATGTTCTTACAACTCGGCTCCTTGAAAATTAATCAATTCAGGGATGGATTGAAACTTGTGTGAGAATTATTGATGATGATTCAATATAAATTCCAAATTCAAATTTAAAATTGAAATGATGTTACAGATGTGAAGCTGTATACATCCTAAACCTACAATTTTAGGATATTTTTGAATAGATTATTTTGATATAATTTGAAGGATTTATTTGTACCTTAAATTTCCTAGGCTTAATATGATGTAATTTTGTGTAATCCATCTTCCATAAAAAGGAGTCATAGACAATAAGAAATACATGCATGTACATACTATTACACGCATACATACTGTATATACACACATACATACTGTGAACACATACACACATATTATAAGCTATGTACAAATTAATTATGTCATGATTCATGACACGCTACCAAGAATTTATGTGCAGTGCTACATTCCAAAGTTGGAATTCAATTACAGTATTTACTAATTTTGGTACCGTTTAATTCACAAATTGAATAAATATTGAAACTGAATAATGTATTTTTTACCATTGTTAAACTGTACCTATACTTATAGGAGGGGAGGGGAAGAAGATGGCGGGGAGGAGGAAGATGGGAAGGGGAAGAGGAGGAAAAAATCAAATCTGACATGGCTGTACTATCACTTGTTCATGCACTATATCCAACTGCACACTATAAAGTCATTGTGTGTAACACATGTCACATGGCTATTGCTGTATACCAAGTCAACGGCCCATTTACATAAAAAGTTGAAAACAGTTTGAGATAGTGTTATATATCATATTGCAGGAGAATTGATAATAAACATTTCCTCCAAAGGTTTGTATAGCCATGACTTTATTGTTTCATCATATCAATGTGCATGTTGCCAACATTTAGGGATGATGGAATTCTCTACATTTCAATGTGGACATGGGTTCATTTTGCCATGTGGTCTTGTCATTAACTTCTATGATCATTGTCAGTTAGTGACATTGTTACATGCAGTTGAAACCTGTAATATATACACAGATGGAGGACAGCTGTAGATCGTCAAAGTTGGCAAAAGAAAAGCAGAGAGGTCTAGGTGTACAGACTTAACTTTTATTTACGTGGACACCAAAGGGACCACCAATACAATTGATATCCTTTGCTATAAAATTTGAATGCCTAACATTGTGATTGGATGATAAGATCAGCTGGTTTCAAAATGTTGATACATGTATGCATTAAAATACATGTAAGAACAATGTATACAGTACAGCAATGTTACACAATCTGTGTATTCAATGTCTGCTTTAACATGCAGCAAGTATTATAACCTTTAATGTGTAAAATTAAAATAACCAGCAAATGGAAGCTTTCATTAATTGAACAATATTGACAACAGTATTGACCAACTGTTTGTTCCATTCCCAGATATATCAGTGAATGCTACAAAAACTTTATAAAAATAATGTTGTTACAATGAGAAGTATAGGAATAATATTTCAGTTAATAAACTTGATTTTAAGCTCTCGCAGTACTAACGAACCACTTGAAGCCCCCAAGTACTCATGTGTTATTTAGACAATTCTGTACATATTTAGCAGCTGGTATGTTCATGTTTACAACATGCACACAGATACATATGCTCTTTAATGTTATATTTATTACTACATGTTCTGTTTTCAAGTGCTACGATTGACATGAATTCAAACAAGCAGTTCATTCCAAAGTTCATATTTTAGATTTATTGAAGGGCAAGGATTCATATCAGCAGTTTAAGATGGTTCCTACTAAGCTAGTATATATACTATCTGTACATAACTATATGTGTACCAAGACTATTAAACAGGAAGTTTTTGGTTCTGTATTGTACAACATCATTTGACTTCCTACTACAACAATTTATTGACATAAAGCTAGTTTATTGTGATTTTATTGTCACTGTACATTGTTCTTTCTGTACGTGGTATGTGTGGGCTCATCACCTATGGATACTTTTGTTTATGTGTGTGTGTGGATGCTTATGTGTGCCACACTGAATTGGATAGTTTGTGGGTCGTCCATATATGTTGGTCTTTCTCATTTTTTGTATACAAAGAGCATGCTTGGTTACAAGTCCAACAAAATTAAGTGACTGACAATACTGTCAAAGATAAAAGATTTGTTACTGAAAAATTGAACTGGATCTCCTTCAAATTAAAGGCAAAGATAGTTATGCTTGCAAGGGGGAAAAAATTTACTTCTTTCTGAACTCCAGATAACCCTGTAAACTATATATACCCTATATATACTGTGTGGTGGTTTGGCATCAACCTTATTTCCAAGTAGGATGGAACCTGCGGAGTATTGCTGTTCAGCTTTTTTCTCACACACACACTTCATGGTTTGTTAAGTTCTTGCATGCTGTACATATAAATATATAAAGTAAACTCCACCCTGTTGTAATTTACTGACCTGCTTTCTGGATGTAACTTTTGTTTGGCTAATACAGTTAGTTTGAACACCCTATTGTCCAGCTCCCCCTAGTAGTGGTTAGTTTACTTATATATCAAGTGTACACTCCAATTCCCCATTGATTAGGTCAGCCAGTACCTAACTGCCTTGAATAGTGACTATTTGATTTTAGACCTTACTGTGTGTTAACTGCCATACCCACTTCTATTGTAAACTGTTTTGTGCTAGGTCATTGATTTTTTCTGGAATTGAATGGAAATTTGTTAAGGAGGAACCTTACCTCATAAACTTCTGATAATCTACAATGGCCTTTTATTATAGTACAGTAAACCTTTTCTCACAACAGACCACAGTTTGCTACTAGGATTAAAACCTGACTATACAGAGTGGACCTGTTTTCTCTTCACTGTGCAGACATCAGTGATCGTAAATAGAAATGGGTTTTTGCAATAGAAATGTCCTTGGCATAGAGACATCTGTGATACTCGTACTTAAAAGCACAGATCAATTTTTTTAACATCTCTAAAATTTCCAAACTTTTATCCGTTGGTCCAAAAAATGCCAGTGCTTAAAAAAGTCTCAACTGGCTAAATTTAAAGCAAAAAATTCTTACAGGCATTTTCCCTGAATTACAAAACAGAGATCAGTTAATGTTGATGTGTTTTAGAGCAGCCCAGTAATATTTGTTGATAGTAAGTGCAGTAGTACATGCCAATTCTTTGATTGATGAATGTTAACCGTCAACAAGCAGAAAATTGTCAGACTTGTCATTTTTTTCCTTCTGGCAAATAGCAAAATCCACTGGCATTTAGCCAGTACTTTAAACCAATTCTAAGCCTGATTTATAACCCTTATTGTCAAGTGATTGTTCCATTAGCATGTGGGGGGTGGGATAGACATATTATTATTATCCACATGTAGTGTTTTTAGGAAGTGGTTCTGACTGCTTACTATAACCAGCCATGTGAGAGTTAATAATTGGCCATCTGTGTAAACATGTTATCTTTAAGATTGCAAGTATGCTTCCTATATATACACTGTACAGTAATATTGTATTCAACAATCCTGGTGTTACCATGGAAGTACTATTCTACCCTTCCATGGTGTAACTACATGCCTTATTTGCACACAATGTTGCTTGTGACCGAGGACAAAGTTCATTCCAGGGAGAGAAAGTCAAAGTGATTAACTTAATGATGTATGCAACAAGCAGATACATGTATCTTCTCTCATTAATACTTATACTGTAGGTCCCAAAACATGAATATTGTTTAAAGGAAAGGAAGGGGTGGGGGGTTGGGGGGGCCAACTCATTGCCTAGAAAGGAAATATTAAATGAAGTCTTTACGTTAAAGCCTTTAACCCAGTAATATTACTCTGTAACCATAGGATGTGTATTTGCTCAAGTATATTAGTATAGTATATTATCGGAGTTACCTCTAGCTTTTACACACATTTGTACATATATATGTTAAAGACTTGACTGTCTTAGTTCCTTCAGCTATCTGTCAACAATTCAGAGATCACAAGAAGTTGATTCCCTCCCCATTCCCCCTGCCCCCCCCAAATGTAAATTAAAAGAATACTGCTGCATCTTAGTTTGACATTGTTACAATTGAATCATGTAAGTTTTCTGGTAATTCACATCAGAGTGCTTAATGTATGTTTAGAATTTGGACAATTTCGATAATTAGATTACGAATGATATATATCATGCATAATTGGATAGTCAACCTTCAAAGCTGGATAATTTTAACTGGCAGAATGCCATATTCAACAAATTGCTCACTTCCTAGTTTATATACAGATCAAGCAAATATTTTTAATTATGTGGAAATTTGTTTTCATGACTTCAGTTAGGTAAATATATGAGCTAATCATAACTAGGAACTTGTCATGACTTACAAAATTGTGGTCTACTCAATAGTGATGTCATTGAAGTGAATGGAAACTTCAAAAATGAGCTTAATAAGGCCAGCAGTGCGTTTGAAGGTAAATGTATTCAGTGCTACAGGAATTATAGCCTCGTTCACATTTGAGAATGCAAGGAGCATCAGGATCTTGCTTTCTCCCGTAGGGAGGTATTAAAGGTATGCTGTATTACCCCAAATATGCTAGATATTCAAAATATGGTCACCTTTGGTGAAAATTCTTGAACTGTTTCTATTACAACGTTCCAGTAAATTTTCCTCACTTAGACATTCAGTCATCTTGTGTGTTCCTTAAAAATGTCTGAGAACAATTTTGAAAGTAAAGACCTCCAGGAAAACTTCTAGCAATTATAGCGTGCTATAATTTGGGGCCTATACTGACTACCTTTAAAGCTGACTCGAAACACAGAGCAACATTTAAGAACAGGTGGTGGATCACAGGATCAGCGATGTTAGGGTCAGGATCCTCAAAAAAGGGAGATCAAAATTGCTGGGTCTGATCCTGAGAATGCAAGCGATCCCTCTGAGAGTTGATCGTCCTTCTAATGCTGTATCAGGTCCTACATGCTTACTGTCTTATTTGAACAAGACTTTTGAAAACTTAAGTAAACAAAGTGTTTACAGGTTTGTTAAATTTTTTCTTTACCTGTCCAAGATGTTAGTTACCACAAGAATTGTGTAAAATGACATGCAAAACAGCAGCTTTAATAATTATTAAAGTTATTTTGTAAAATTTGTAGATTTTCTATTCAAATCATAAGAAGGTAGTAAACACACAGTTGGTTAATAATATGATAATGGATCTGTCAATAGCGTTAGCAATCCCATTGTTGCGAGTTTGTTTAATAACTGCTCGTTAGCAATGGAAAGTGCCAACAGATGGTCGACCTTGGTTATTGTTCATCCAATTATCATGCAGGTGTCATTGGCTGAGCCAAGGTGGTATTTTTTTGGTGTCTCACAAAGGTTATAAACACAATAGCTTGATATCTGTAGTATCACAAATTTATACTAGGTAGTGAAAGATTTTACAGTGAGCCACAAATAGTTTGTGTTACGTCACGAAGTGCGCTGAAATCCAGAACACAGCAGAAAATAGACTGGCACAGAATTTGGATCTTTGACCTAAATTAACTATTAATGTTGTATTCACTTACCGTAGTGGCGCACTGTACCAGTGTTACAATTCAACTTGAATCTTGTGTATTTACTTCAATCCTCTCTAACAGTACCTGTGTCCTATACATGTACAGACTCCTATCTAGCCTAGCCTAATACTGGTAACAGACTCCTATCTAGCCTAGCCTAATACTGGTAACATTCTATCACTGTACCTCCAATGTTACCAGTTTGTAGGCTAATGTAGTTCGATGAGCGTATGTTTGTATAGGAGACGACAGGCGAGTGTTGTAATTTCCTAAATATATCCTAACCAGCGAGTTTCGGGCATCTGTGGTCTACTAGGGTCCGAGTGACTTTCAAAGAGTTAACTATTTACAAATCCTGTCACTAGTGATGGTTTTAACAAAACTACAGTATTAAATGTTTCCTGAAAGGTAATGAGGGCACTATTGAAGAAACTAGCATGCACAGACACTGGATGTGTGACCTGATTACTTCACTTCGGCTTCGGCTTTGAGTACAACGTCTCTGTATACTGCTGTGTTGGACGAATCTAAACCGAATCTAAACTTTACCAACTTTGCGATCTGCATTATAGTCATCGCCGACTTTGAAACCCACGTTCCCCCCTCACAATTTTGCAAAGTAGGTAAGAGTGACTCCATAGCTTTTCCTTTCTGGAAACCAAAAATTACTCGTGGGAAACTGAAATTGCCCACTGATACAACTCTTTAAGTTTGTTTGGCAACTTATATACAATTCTACTCAATAACAGGATAATGTCACCACTTATTATAGATTGAGAACTTTTTGATTCCTTGCCTAAGGAAACAGGTATCTAAGGGACCTTGATATGTTTTGTATGTTATGTTTGTTTGTGTGTGGCAAAGAATCACTGTGTCTTTAGTTTTTTCACCATGTAAACATTTAATGGTTCCTAAAATTTGAAATAGCTGTACAAATTTATCATTAATGTAGGGCTCCAATCTTTGTAGTTCCTTTTTCAAATTTCATTTTCAAGTTTCAATTTGATTTATTCCAGACCTTATATCATTCCTTACAAGTGACTTCAGACTACTGATGTAATTCTGCGTTCCTTTTCACTACTTCACGTTGCGTTGTTTTTAAACCTCCTGAACATATCAATTTTTTCTCATCAGACTCAGTAAGTCTAGCGAGGAGTTGCCATCAATTTAAAATTTTTTTTTTTTTTTTTTTTATTCTTCCCATCCATAATAGTTGGATGGTCTTTGGAGTTTGTAATGTATGTTCACATATATTGTCAAACATAGGATTACAATGTTATAATAACTCTGAATAGGATTGTGCTCCAACATTATTGATCTAACCTTGAGATAAGAGCATGGAATGTTTTCTTGCCCTGGGAGTTTACATCAAGTTAGCCTTGCACAGTGAAGAAGGAGACTACTACTTCATTGTGGTGGATGAATCAGTGGTTCAGTGACTGCAAAGGATCCAGTTTCTGTATGTGTGGAAGAAAAGAAAAGAAAACAGCTTGGGCTGTTCAGGAAGGTCATGGTTTCAGGGAAAAAATAGAAGAAACAGGCATGCATGGTTGGTTATTAGTCATAAACAATTCAAGGATCATGATCATTATGGTAGAGGATAAAATTAACTCTTCATGTTAATTTCAAGAAGTGGAAAGCCAATGAAGATGTGAGATTCCTAATTTGGTAAAGACATATGCGTACGCGTAACACTCCATCATTTCTGATATTTGATTTTGAAGATAGTTATCACTTATCAGCATTGCTTTCAGATAAAGAAGAAGAAAGAAATTTGTGGAGGAAATTTAGCAAGCTAAACTTATGGCAGTGTCAGTACTTAATTGGACAACATT
>KN890870.1:10543-38936 GCA_000934455.1 Apostichopus parvimensis
GGGGGGGGGGAGAGCTGAATCCACTTGGTACCGTAGGGCCATTACCTTTGCTGTAAAGTAGCTCTGGCATTGAATAGTGAAAATTAGATGACCTATTTCACTTTTGTTACTGCCTTTTACATATGATGATCAGTGATGCAAGAGGACAGGGTCACCAAGGAGCTTGTTAAAACATCACGTTTTACCACTAGCATTCAATAAAGTATCAGAACAATAAGAAACTGTACAGAATTAAAATGACTGGCTTAAGCAACAACCAAACAGGATTTAGCATTACCGCTCAGAAAACTTTGAATTTGATGCTACACACCCAGGTAGTTTTTCAATTTGAAGTTATACCACTTTGATGAGACCCCGAGTGTTTCTTTGGATGACTAATGCACCTTCTTCAAATTGTGAAGACATGTTAGTGGCAGCACTATAAAATGGAAGACTCTTCTCGACTACATTTTAATAATGGCCTACAGCCCAGTTCGTCTCTGGTGTCTCTGGTGTCTTGAAAACAGAAAAAAAGAAATTTGCTCATTATTCAAAACTCTTGACAAATTATACACAAAAAAGCTGGAAGGGTCAAATTGATGGTGAAACTTACAGTGTGCAATTCTGAGATTGTAAAGATGATGATATTCAATTTGCTGGATGATGTTTGATGATGATGATGATGATGATGACTGAAAAACGTCTGCGATCGAGTAGCACTCACTGATGCTCTAACGCTGCCGCTGTTGCTGTCCCTCGCTGTAAAAGGAAGCTAGCTTCAAGGCTGAATATCTGTAAGAGCAGGAAGAAACCCTGGTTATGTTAGGAGGATGATGATGAGTCAGAAGCTGCATTATTGAAGCCTCTACTTCTTGTGAGGTGTCAGATGTCAAATATTTTGCCCTGAAAGGGATCATGGTGATCAGCAATTATTCTCCACCCAATCCTTTCCAACTTGATGACCATAAAAGCCCTTGGGAACAGACACTGTTGACTTCTTTGTCAGTGAACAACAGTATTAGTATCAAACACATGTGCCAAAGTTGCTGTAAAACAGGGAGGACTACAGACTTTTTTTGGATTGGAATCTCAGTCTGTCCACTCACGTCGATGAAGGGGGTTGTATCATTAAGCTTGTATTTGTTAACTTTCGGTAAATAGAAAACAAAAGAAATTGAAACGGAAGAAAGTTCATACGGTTCCTGTGATGGTTGTAAAGAATTTATACTTTATTAATAATTAATTAACAATCAATTTTATTATTATCCTTCCCCCCCCCTTCCATCCCCTCACATTCCTTTCTTCAAGTAAAGTAACCGTTTAATTTATTCTTATAAATTATGTCACCTAGATATGGACTGTACCATTCTTACTTTTCGTGATGCAGGCCTTAGAATGCCACAATTTTAGCTACTGCTATGAAATGCCAGTGCTTTATAAAAATATTGACTGGCTAAAATCCAAAATACCCTAAAATCAGTATTTACATTTTATGGGGAAGTTTGTTTGCAACTTTTCAAGAAAACCAAAAAACATTTTAGATATACACATGGTATCAAGTATTACCTGCTTGTCCTCTCTGCTGACTTCTATGAAGCAGGACTTGCAAGATTATTCTTTCAAGACTATTTGTTTAGTCTCTTCTCAGGGAGTCCTATAAATATAACAACTATATTTGACCTTTTGAAAGGTTATGGAAGGGATAGCCAGGTTTTGTGACAGAAATGCTTCTTGGAATCTTTGCCATTGTAAACAAACATGTAGGAAGTTCAACAGAGTTCATACAGTAGATCTGTGAGAAGTGATGACCTTGTGACCTTCAGTTCTGTAGGTAAACATCAGGTCTGTCTTTAGGTTTTTAGGTTTTATTGATTTAAGGATTTCAGGAAAAGTTGTTCGGATTATAGACTTTATAGTGATAATAACAAGTAATGTCTCGGTTAAAGGGCAGGAAAAGTGGTAACGAAGTCTCAGCTACGAGGAAGGGAGGAGAAGTGGTGGGGAGGGGAGGAGGAGGGGTGGGGGTATTGAGATCTGAGATCAGGGGAGGAGAGATGGTATGGAATACAGAATTTACAGAGAGAATGAGGCATTTGTTTCCTAAATGTCATGAAGGACCATCTGTAGTATTTTCCTACTCTTTACAAAATTCAAAGTTGTCTATTTGAGCATGTAGTTTGTTCTACGATTAGAAAGATGGTAAGGCTATAAAAGAACATTCCTGCAGAGGAGTCAACAGGTGTAGTGGCTACAGGTTGTTACTATTCTTTATTTGTGTACCCCTAATCCGATATGAAAAAGATGATAATTGTAATAATAGGTGTAGCAACACGTTAAAAATCAATTTATTGCACAGCGTTACAAAACCCTCACACACACACAGAGAAATGTTCAAGCATTGATAAAAATGTCACCTAGACAAGTCTATTATGAGAGTAGAGAAATATCTACTTGGGGCTGGCTTTTACATGTAGTTTGACAGTTTTATTGTATTGGCTGAATAAAACAGAAATGACTGCATTTAAAACATCAGTATTAATTTGAATATTTTCTAATTATAATTCTGATATGTCCTAAATACATATTATCATATGTATATCATAAATAATATCTCCAAAATGTTTCTATAATAAACGTACATGTGGCATTAGCAGACCTGAAGGCCTATGTGTACACTCCTTTTATCCCCCCCCCCCCAGATATCAAAACTTCCACACAAATAAAAAAGAAAAATAGATTGCCTTTTAAATTTACTTTTAATGACACCATAAACTTTGACCAAAGCCAGTGCCTTAACTTATCAGAATCTTTTGCTCTTTAATGTGAAACACTTGTTAACGGACTGTCCAAATCCGATGAAACCAGTTGACCTCATACATTATAACGCAACTGCAGGTACTGCACTGTATATCAACTAAGCTGCTGGTAGTTGCTACCGGCGGGAGCTGTAGTAATTGTAGTAGTAGGAGAGCTCTAGCCTCTGTCGTTGATTTCAGGAGATGATAAAAGAAAGGAGGCTTTAATGGAATGACTGAATATTGCAATCCATGGGTAGATTGACAGCCTGTGGAGCAAGGGAGAGAGAGTCGGACAGTTTGAGACTATTATTAATCTCACTCATCCAACCAAGCAGTGAGAGTGGACTGGTGGTGCGTTTGAAGTAGGAAAGATGAGGTCTGGACTCTGCTCTCTCTCTCTAATTTGTGTAGATTCTGCGAGCAGGAGATGATGCACTTAGCTGACAAGATAGCGACGACGAGATGGCACAATGGGAGGACAGACTTTAACAAACAAGATGCAGTAGCTCTGCTTTGGTACTAGTTATTGCATGAGAAGATTTATTGCGGCTATGGTTACTGACGCCCTTCTGTGTGTATACAGGCAGCATCTATCAGTGTTGTGTGATTTGTGTATGTTTGTATGGTGGCAAATCTGCATACAATGCACACAGTGATCTGAATGTAAAAGAGATAACATGTATTTATTTATTTCCTTGGGGGATAGATTGGGGGAATACTTCTAAACATTGACTTATAGGGTCCTTAATAAAATAGCATTTCAAGAAATGATAACAATTAACTTTGATAAACAGTCTATCATTTTTTTTGGGTGGGGGGGGGAAAGGAAGGGGGAGCACAATTACTTGCCTTTTGAAAAAAAAAACCAACGTTAAGTTAAAAAAGACATAAGTGAACAATCTTTAATTAAATGGTAACACAATTATTTATATTTCTAGAAATATGACTTGCAAAGTAGAAGGTGGAAATGTTCTCAATGTTATGCTATTCATTTAAGATTGAAGTAGATTTTGGTAACATTTAAAATTAAGATAAAAATTCAAATTCTTCACTTGTCAAAATCACTGATTTCCTCAAGTTCCTTAAGAAAAAAAACTGTTCTGCCATGAAAAACCCCAAGAACTCAGAAATGTACCTAAGTTTCCATTGTTACCTATGTCGAGTCTACTTATGCACTGTTCCATCTGACATTTAAACCAACTTAAGTTTTGACATTTAAGCACTGCGCCCCCTAAATCTCACACCCGGGGTCACCCCACACTTTCTCCTTCTTGTGAATTTAACTTTCAGGAAAAGAAAACCTTTGCATACTTTTTGTTGAAATTTCTAGCTAAAAAAAAAGGCTGACCTAAAATGGGTTGCTACCAGCAGATTAAACGGTCATATTTGGCGAGAAGAATATCATTCTAGGGTTCGTTCGGAATTCTGGAGTGACAAATTTCAGTACATGATTTCTGTGGACTGTGCATAGAAGAATAAAGCTATATATATCTTTAACCATGTATGCAGTGAATTGGAACAACTTGCTCTGAAATTTTTTTTGGAGATAAATTGACAGACTGTTATCTAGTATTCTAGTTCCAATAAAAAAACCCATTAAATCTGGTTGCTAAACTTAAGTGTGTCACTGTCATTTAAAAAAGTTTCACATAAAGGCTGGCGGCCAATTTTTGTCTGTTCCCTTCTTTTGATCTCTGTAAGTATTGTAATTGCCTCTCTCTGTTTGTCTAAATCACTATCTCTGTTGGAACTCTCCCCTTCATCTAGAAGCTATTATTACTCCTCAGTTCCTAAACACAAAAGGCACAATGACCTTGTCCCAATTCTAGAATAGCTGCTGCTGCTGACTAGGATGATAATAAAGAAGAAGAATGAGCTTAGCATGCTTGCTCAGATTGTAAGAAATGCCATGATGAGAACAATTCCCAGAATCCATGGTATGTGCATGCATGTCTGTGTGTGACTACTGTGCAGTGTATTACCCTGGTATTACTACAGTGCTATTTATTACTGCTGAGCACTGTGCCCTGTATCAAGCTAGAAGCTACCTACTGGTTTGCCTCCCCATCCTATCTACCTGCCTTAGATGAAAGCCTGCTGCTATAATTACCTTGCTATTTCCCTGATGTATTTCCACTAGTATCCATCTAATAATATCCAGGCCTTTTTGTCAGGATCTATGTAAAGAAGATGATGAAGGTAGTAGGGTGATGATGACACCACCCAGTGAAGTAGTGAAGGAGAAGAGGTTGTCAAGAGTACGAGGTGAAGGGAAGGAGTGATTTACTGTATTAAGCAACCTCTTAGTTTTCTTCGGTTCTTTCCTTGTCTTTTTTTCTGCCGAAGAAGAGTCTCTGGCAACTTTTGTGGCAAGATTGGTTTTGTAATAAATTTTTGGTCAGACAGATGGGATTTGTATGCCATGCATTTTGTCATTGGCAGAGTACATTTCTGTACAATTCGTATATTTTTTTCGGTTATAATTTAGTGTACATAGAGTTAGTTTTTATGTAAAGCCTACTTTATCACTGTAGTTGGAAATTGACGTTAATTAGAGATTTCAAAAGCACACTGTGCATTACAAAATGCACATGTATCGAAGCAAGCTACATTTGCATTACACGTCGACGTAGACGGAAGGATTTTTTTCCGATTCGTTCACATAGATGTGTAAACAACACAGGTGTCTACAGTACATTGTGTACTATTGTTTGTGTTCGCTGTAGGGTTTGTTTTACCGTCATCCCGTTAAATGAATGAATTTGCATCCTAACTTAAATTGTTACCTATTAAAAATGTAGAAGAAAGTGAAGAAAAGAGGTGGGAGGGATAAAGTGGGATAATAGGAGGGGTGGGTGGGATAACTAGGGGTGGGATAACTAGGGGTGGGATAACTAGGGGGATGGGATACTAGAGGGAAGAGGCCCGAGACCTTTGAAAAAAGATGGCTGATACATATAGCAACCACAAAATGTTGGTGATGACCATAATTGTCTTCTTACTCACCTTTCGTGCCCCTCAAACTTAACCATGGGACCAGTGCCAATTTCATTTATGGTGTTTTTTTTTTTTGCACCTTCATTACAATTACCGTGCTTTATACCTTAGTTCTGATCTCAGGAACATTTCGGTGAATTCTCACTCTTGGAAGCTGAGGGGGAAAAAACAAGTCAAATCCCAAAGGATTTAGTTATGTGGTTGACTCATTCCTTGAGGCATTTACTCTTGTTGTGTTGTTGTATTGACCTAGTTATTCTAAATTTTTCAGGTGGATAATGTCAAATAATCTTGCTAAGACTTTGGACTAAAAGAGAAATGGCAGAATTAACCCATTGAAAAGACCTTGGAATTTTGAGGCATTGCCAATAAATATGGCAAATTTAGGTTCTACAGGGTCTCTTTAATTGGGTAAATTGGCCTGAATTTCATGCATGTTAGTCTTGTTGTAGTCAGAATTAGCCAGCTTTGCATATCGAGACCAGTCCAATCTTTCTCTTCATAATCAATGATTTTCGGTTTTGATGTTGATCTATGCAGTTGAAAGGATTATGGTTCAACAGTTTGTGAAAAGATGTACAACATGTGTGGTAATGTATAGTGTGAGGCTGTTGGTGCAGTGTGACAAATTTCTCCAAATACATCGAACCGTCAATACTAGTTACCATCAAGTTTAGAAGAAAATAAAATGCCTCATGACATCAATTCAGTAATAATCACAATAAAAAGAAATACATCTGAGAAGAGAGTCAAAACTTTGGAATATTTCTTCATTATTTAAGAAAATGAAAAAATAGACTTATCAAATTGTAAAAGAACCCCATTTTTATCAGGGAGTTAGTAAAGAAATGATGTGGATTTTACATCACAAATTTACCAAAATCAGTGCAATGAAGCTGCTTTTAACTACTCAGATGAGATCATTTAGCTACTTAGATGAGATCATAAAATCATCAACTCTATCTGTGAAGCATCAACAATGCCAGGTCATGCAGATATATATCTATTTTTGTACATATAATTATTGATAAGTTATTCTCCTGTGCAGCAGCAGTATTGACCCTACTTCCACCTTGATTAGAAGATGAAGGGGTAGGAAATTACCAGTGCTGATACTTCTCATGATTCATATCCTTTCAAGGTCACCCGTAGTAAATTTCCTGTAATACAGACTTACACATGGTTGGTTGCTATAGGGGGATGGTCAGAAGAACTGGATATTGATTGGGATTGTATACCAGTATTATTGTGTGTTCTGATGATTGACTATGTCCATTGTATTAAATCATTAGAGGAAGAAGAAGATGGCACTACTTTGGCACCTTCTTAGTGGAGATCTCTTAACACAATGTATCACCATTGTGATGTGTTTGTTAAAGTAGCACAGACCCTGGTGGGTCTCAATGGCTCATAACAAGGGAGCTTACTATAGCAGTTTCTTATCCAACAGGGTGTGTATTAATGTGTAACAGGTGTATGACAAGTAAAGAGTTCAGCTTTTTTGGGGGGGGGGGTTGTTTGAAAGTTTTGATGCCATTTGACCCTTAAATGCCATACCAAGTTGAAAATGTTTTGGTTACCTGCTGTAGGCAGGCAAGATATGCAGTGAAGTTGCTGTGTGTGTGTATGTATGTGTGTATGTGAGGCCCCTAGCTTGTAAACATGATATCTCAAGATAGGTAACCTCTACAGTTCTTATATTTGGCATGTGGTTTCCTCATAATTAGTACAAGAACCATATTGTTTTTGGGTGGAAGTCAAAGGTCATTTGGGGTCAGGAGAGGGCAAAATGTGAAAATCTAAAAAATGCTATATCTCCAGAACTTGAACAACAATGAAGCACATATATACATGGAATGATTGCCTTATGTAGCGTTTAAGATGTTAAACAATTTTTTGTAGCTCATAGTTCATTGAAGGTAAAACCCTGAAAACCACAAAAGAACAATATCTCAAAACAGTGGTTAACTTCATGAGATCTCGGATTTGACAATATATAGCTTCCCTATAATGAGTATAAGATCCCTTATGATTTTTGGTGGAGGTCAAAGGTAAGTTAAGGTCAGCAGTTGCCAAAATGTGAAAACTATATGTATCTCTCAAAGACAAACACTTGTTCAAGGTTTATATGTGCATGGTAGATTACTCTTATCATGGGTAAAATGTCTACATATTTTTATGCAGGTCAAACGTCATATGAAATCAACAGAGGTGAAAGCCTGAAAAATTGTAAACAAGATCTCAAAAAATGGAATATATTGACAGTGATAATTTACACCAAGGTTATAAGGGTTCACAGTGTTGAATATTTTTGAAACTTTTTGAAGTTCTTCACCATGTGTGCTGCACCTCATGTTGATCAGTGTAAGCAACTTTTATCACTTGGTAGTGGGAAAAAAATACAAGAAGGTTGTCATTCAAAGCTTCCTGAAAATATCTCAAACTTTTTTAAAACTTTGGGACATCCTCAGATCAATAATAATCAGTCTTGGTTTCAGAATTCCAGTATGTGAAAAGTACACAGTGAATAGTAAATAACCTGCGTATGAAATCTAGACTTAATCATACATGCAAACATCTACTTTGAGTAGCATTTCAAACCATACTTTCAGTAGTATTTCCCTCTCACCATACCACCATATCACTGTACATAACAGCTGTAAGATATCATTGCTAGTTTCCGCTAACCAAGAGGTCAAAGATCACTGCAAAGTACCATTAAAAAGGTGATTTCCTTCTGACCATTAAATACAGGCAATAAGCTAAAGTAGTTTTATAAATTTTCACCACTTGACCTTAACAACAGGTCAATCATTATATGATCATCTATAGATGTATTGACAGAAATTGTCACAATTTAGTTTCTTACTGGTAAAAATGGGATGTCCATTCTGGTGGCAGGCTTCATGTGTTTGCCAATTCTGACAAATTTGATAAAACTTACTATGATCTCTAGGGAGTAAACTGGTTCCTATGCAGCAATTGGGTCACTGATAAGTTTATCTTGTTGAAAAAAAAAAATTTGCTTTGAATGAAGAATATACCTTTCATGAAATCTTGAAATTGCTGTAGAGTTGATGCTCTGGTAGTTGCGTAGGATAATCTTTTTTGTTGTTGTTGTTCAAAGTGAGTTGTTCCTGTTAAGGATGTGTACAGCCTGTCAGGTTAACCAAACAGGCCTAACACAGATAGATGTAGATGGAACCGTCTTTACATATAAGTGTATAAGCGGACTAGAGAGTATTCTAGAAACATCATTAAAGTCACAAATGCGAAAGATTAAAATTTGTATACAATCTTTAGGTTTTCCCAATCCTCGGTTGCTTTACGATGAAAGAGCGATACATTTTGAATCCGTCTACCCTATGACCATTGGCAATCGTTGAGTGAAATAAAGTTCATACTCCTCACTCTGTCAGGTGTAAATTAGCATCCTTAGTTTTCCCTTTAGAAAGTTTTGCAATAATGGAAAACAGAAAATGTATTGACAATTTATTGTTTTTTAATGTGTATTCTAAAGTTTTCAACCAAATTCCAAGGTTATGGTAGTTTCATCGTTATGAACACTTTGAGCATTAATTTGTCGCAAACAACAGTTAGCAGGGAACTAGAGCAAAACTAACATTTTCCATTTCCTGAAATTGACCAACCCACAGCAAGAAATGAAATGAGACTTTTCACTCGACAGCTGAATGTGTCCGTAGTTAAAACATCAATTAATTTTCTTCTTTTCATATTGTGTTGTAAAATTGATTAACATGATATACCGTCACATTGTTTGCACATTGTTTCTATAATGAAATAATTTACAGGATGCGATTTTGGCTACTAGTAGATCTGGTAAAGAGAGAGAGGAATGGAAGGGGGGAGAAGGGAGAGAGGAGGGAAGAAAGAGGAGTTGGGAGGGTATGAAGGAGTTAGAGATAAAGGAGAGCAAGAGGGAGAGAACAGATATCTGGTTTATTGAAAAACTTCAGGTTTTTCATCTTGAGTGGCTTCCTTGTATGTACATGATTGCAAAGTATTTTAACTTTGGCTTAATGCGTCTCTTAAATTGAATGGCGTTCCCAGTTTTCCACTCTACAGGAAGGCTTGATCAAACAGCATAGGAAATGTAAAGGACAGCTACATTTTTAATAGGAGAGAAAGTTTGGTAGGCAAAATATAGGTTTAATGTCAAATAATATGTACTGGGATATATGTGCCTTGTTCCATAACATGTATTCACCACATGTTTTCTTTGTCAGAGTCAGAGAAACATGTATACCTTTTTTGGTAGGTGAGTACACTTTTTGATGCCTCCTGATTTTGTTTCTGATCCAGTAACCTTTCATCCAAATTGGTATTGTTCCAAAGCTCTTACTTTTTGTGGTTAAGCCCTAGCATTATAAGGATTGATCTTCAAGTGACCTTGCTTCACTCAATTGGCTAGACAGGATGCTGTTCACAGTGTGAGGTGAAACCACCAGGAGGAGAAAATGGCACTCAGTGCTTATGTATGTATTAATGCAGGATATCAAGTAGAATTCCTGTATTATGATTCTTACCACAAAAGGTAAATTTTATGGTACTAGAAAAGGGAAACACACAAGTTGCAAGCAATCAAGAAACTTTTCATTTTTGCATTTATGCAGTTTAATTAAGAAGTGCTCTACTTAGGTTTTAATGCTGTTCCCTATATAGTAATTGAAAAATATGAGGGAGAAGATGGAATGAGGGGGAGGGTAGGATGAGGGGGAGGGTAGGATGAGGGAAGGATGAGGGGAGGGGGGTTAACGACCCCACACGGACACATCCCCTCCTTTATAAAAATCCTTCATTTCACCTCTGGCTCTTACGTTCCATAAATGTTCATGCTCCTACCAAAATTGGTCTGGACAATTTCAAATTTGCCCCTCCCCCTCCCCAGGAAATTCTGTGCATACTTCTGATATTGTGAGCAGTGTTATTATTGAGTATGGTGATCTTAAATGAGGCAAGGGATTGCACTAAGCCTCTCTTTGACTTTCTGGTTCTATTAGCAGAGATGAGGTCATAGCACTGGGGTTATGAATGGACTTTGTAAGGGTGATAGCATTGCTTTCCATGAAAGTGCTAGAGAAAAAAGATGATTTGAAAATGTCCATTCACATAGAAAATTTCCTAAGTTAACTCCATTCTTTCTTTCTTCATGTAACAAATGTGTTTGACTATTAAACCTTGTCCACCACACTTTCGGGGAAAAAAAAAGAAGTAAAAAATCAATAAATTAGATGTATCTATTTTCCCTGTCTGATAGCTAAGCATCTTGTCAATCAATGCCTATTGTAAGTTCTTCAAAGCAGTATTTTTACCACAGACTTGTACAGTACACATTTGTAATGTATTGTAAATTTGTATTGATTTTTCACTGACTCACTGAGCGCTGCCTTTCAAACAATTACTATGTCCAATCAGCATAGGACAGACGGTTCTTTTTCTCTGGTAGTTATTTCTGGTCACTGAATTAAATTTTGAACTAATATATTACATTAGCACAGAAAACTGTATTTATTATTGAAATTCCTTTCTCTGTTACTTTCTGTGCTTTTATCAAATGAAACTTAATCTGTCGTTCTTGGTTACATGGTTCACAAGGTGGTTTCCAACTGGAAAACCGTAGCAAATTAATGAGGATCATAGCTCAGGTTTTACACCCAGTAAGCTGTGTATTTCCTACGATCTGTATACTTTTAACCAACTTGGAGCTTGCATGACCTGTTCAGAATCCAACTTGCAGCTTTCCTTTTGAGAATATCATATTTTGGGTATCAAGCTTTCAAATAAAAATAGAATTTATATTGTGTTCAGTGTCTGAGGAAAATCTGCTTATAGGTATCACATTTCTCTGGTTTTAACACACCATCACATTATGAAGGTGTGAGCCAGAACCACTGTGGAAGTGACTTATTTTC
The DNA here is from genome assembly GCA_000934455.1 of Apostichopus parvimensis. NCBI lineage: Eukaryota > Metazoa > Echinodermata > Holothuroidea > Aspidochirotida > Stichopodidae > Apostichopus > Apostichopus parvimensis. The sequence goes on from KN890870.1 coordinate 22,251, forward strand.
AGACTTATCAAACTCGCATTGTCAGGGAATATTCTTCCAACTGGCTCTACAAATAGGCTATTATCTGTCGCTGCAATCAAAATATTACAATCTTTTCTCCCAATAACAGGATTTGTGGCTAGACTATTTGGCTCAATGATCTGGGGTTGGGTAGAAAATGTAAGGTCACTGCTTATCCAGCTGTTATGAATAATTGATACTACAATCAGAAGCTCAAAAGGAATAAAAAGCTCCTTTTTTTTATCTCTTTAGACTTCAAAGGATTTGTTTTGTCAGTTTTGAGCAGGTCAGCTTGACCAATGGCTTAGTGAAAAAAGCCAAAAGAAGGAATATTGGTGGTCTCTAATCAGGACTTGTGGCACAATTTTACAAGTTAGGTCAAACCTGAATTGTTTGAAAGAGGTACATGGAGGTGTGCATGTGTGTTACAAGCATAGTATCAGAGGCCACTATATAGCACCGTGTCAAGGCCCTGAGCATCAGATATGCACTGTAAGCTTATTCATACACACAGTATTCATGCTAGACTTTGTACCAAGAACAGATAAAAAAGAAAGAAACAAGATAGTGAGAGAGACAGAATTGTAATAAGAAGTACATATAGGTAGACACACTGTATTAACCTTGCATAATTTTAAATACAATTTTGGTGCAAAGAAGTTTTTAAAGTTGTGATTTTCAATTCTTCAGGGTAGCAAAGTTATCGCACATTTAAAGTTTTATGTTTGGTGTTTAATACCAACTATAGCATCATCATAGACGTGTCATCACAACATTGAGGTGGATAAACCAAACTTTTTATTTCATTTTCCAGGGGTGGGGGGGGGGGCGGGGAGGGAAATAATCTGAGGAGAAAATATTCTAGTGTGTGGCTTATTTCAGTACAGAACTCTGGATAGCAATGTTAACTTTTTCTTAGTAGAGGTCAGGTTAGGTCCAGGCCAAACAAATAGAAGTTAAATAATATAAACTCTTTGGAACAGTTGCGGATGCAACATGGTTTACAGATAACACATTAGAACACCATGAAATCTCTTTTGATACATCCTGACAAAACCGACGACGAACATTTAGCTGAATTTATTATCTTTTAGGTCTCTCATGGTAGAGGTCATGTTACGGTTGCAATCTGTTTACCATTAGATAACCGAATAGATCTATGTGAAGAGAATGATTGTGAACTGTAGATCACCTTCAGCATATGAACCCAGGTTGTACATGTTTACCAGTCGTTCTGCATAGTTAGTTTAATCAGTGCATGTGAACCGTGCAAAGGAAACACTGTCATGTGACCAGGGACTAATTAAGAAGTGTTCAAATATTGTGTAGCATTTTTGAAGGCTCTGACCTTTTCTATTTATTTTCTTTGTATTTTGTATAAGCAATAATTTACGATGTGATACATGCATTAGATATAATTCCCTACAGTGTATAAAATGTTCAACTTTTCAACCATGTTGTGCTCTATTATGTCAGTCCAACATTGGCTTTTATCCATATCAGATATTTTAGATACCAACATTGATCTGCAGGGCAGGTCTGATAGCAACAAATATTTGAGCCTCCCCTGCCCAACCCCCCCCCCCCCGCAAAAGAAAAAGGAACAAAAAACCGCCCTACTTGCACGTTATTTGCTCACTAGCAGATTTTAGCAATACAACAAGAAAAGTCTTGTTTTGTGACTATAGGTAAGGAGCTATACATATTATTTTACTGTTGTAGGCTACAGTCACAGCTGTGTTGCACACATGGTATGCATCATGAAATGAAATGCTAGGGAAAGCTGATTGAGTTCAGAGTAAACAGAATCCACAGGTTAAAATAAAGTTACTTTGCTCCTCGCTTACCTGTCTCCTCACAACCTTAGCACCTCATTCTACCGTATCTAGTATGCCCTGGTAATCTTTTAACACTGTGCACACTCAACGACCGGCTCCTCAGGTCATTGCCCTTTCTTCTCATTCTACCATCCAAAGTGCCTACACATGCATTTTCTAAACCAGTAAGTTTTATGATTTTCTCTGCCATCTACTCAAGAAAGATCAATCTATTTCACATTTATTAGGAAACTTACACAATTCAAGAAGATGAAAAAACCAAGCTTAAACACAATTTAAAAAAACCATTATCTTGATTTATTTTATACTATATAGACTAAGTATCCATTGCAACAGTCTGTCTCAAGTATATATACAACACAGGTTGTCTACTGTTGGCAGTCGATGCATATACTATCTTCATTGGTATTACATTTTATCACTTTTTATCACTTTTTGTCTCCATGAAGTATTACGGACACTCTATCCGATCACAGTCTTTCTCCTCTTTCACCTGAACTTATCATTCTGAAGTTCTACAATTAAATTTTTCTCGTGAGAATTAAGCACTATTTCAATTGTCTGTACAAAGTTTTTCCCATAATTGATTTCAGTCCACTCTCACCACCGGTGGGTCTCCTCTACGTACACACTCGGATCGAAGCCAGCATACTAGATAGTGAATACTCTGCCAGTTCTATTCGTGTACAAATCACCATGTCGTATCTTCGTACAAGCTGTTTTAAGCATGTTTGGCGAGTTTGACTGTTCTAGGGGACGTTTTAATTCCTCTGATAATATCCTGTTTCCTCTTCAGCTGATGGGCACGTTTCCCCTTTTGGAACTTGTTGTAGAAAGTTTTTGTTTGTGACTTTTAATCTGTAACTACTCGATATCAGATTTCTAAGGTATCTGTCAAAAGTTTAAGTTTTGTTAATATAAATGTTGGACATGGTACAGTGCTAGTTTTCTTTAACTGTTATCATGAGACTGTTGAGGTTTTGTTGTTCTGCTCCTGGTCAGACTGAAGCAGAAATTTACAATTAGAACAGCAAAAATTTGGTTTGTTTTTATTTTACTCAAGATAATCCTACTATTTTGGTCCATGAGCAATATCCCTCTCTATTTAACTGTTTCAGCAATCAATACTGCAAGTCAATGGTTTACTTCCACTTGTCTCTCAAAAGGATGATCCCATCATCCTTGAGTGACTACCGAGGACTTTAATCTGCAAGAGATAGTTAAGCCTACACATACATGCCTAGATAGAGAAAAGCATTGGTGTCACCTCTCACCACCTATGTAAAGATATCATATGTGTAAGTGTGTGTATGTATGTGTGTATGTGAGTGAGTGAGTGATAGGAGGACATGCCTTCTGGTATAGAGTGTTTCTTTCTTGCCTGGTTTGGAAGCTGACCTCATTTTTGTCTTCCTCCCTAAGGCAAGATTAATCACCCTAGGATGATAAATACAAAGCAAAGATACTGTCAGGTCACCCAGGTAAGGCCTCCTTGGATTTTCTGGTACTTCAAACTTGTATAGCAAGATGTTGTAGGTTATAGGTATGAATTCCACAGTGTTAGTGTTATTCATGTTGATCATGCAAAGGGGGGCAGGGGGGGGGGAGCAGGGGGAAGGCCTGTGGTAGGTAGGATATTCAATTTAATTAGAATAGTGAACCATGAAGGCTGATGATGTTGCCAGCCTAATATTGTTGACTAATGATGTGAAAAAATTTAACTGATATGGCAGTTTGACTCTGTGCAGGTATAATTTTTCCTGGCACATTAATCATTATCAATGATATACAAGAGACTGACCATTTGCTACTAACTTTTAATGGAAATACAAATTTTCCCAAAATGCTATAAAATGTTTCTTCAGGGTTTATATGAAGTGGTGGAAAGGAAGAAAGGGAGTGTGTGGGAGGGGGAGGGAGGAGGGGGGGGTGAGGCTGGCTCCCCCTCTGTTTTGAAAGCTTGTCTTTCCTTTTTATTTTCCTAGAGAAGTATTTCCAGACTATATATCTTCTTAAATGTAAATGATATTATAATCAATACCATGGTCATAAGTTTGTCAACATTATGGTATTCTCATAAGAGGCCCTTGACCGTAGCATTTTGAGTGATAGCAATGAAATCTATGGAATCACCTCCCACCCCACCCCAGCCCTGACCCTTCCCCTCCTACTCCCCCTCCCCTATGGTAACTTTCTGGTGGGAACTGGATCATGCATGCTTCTTGAGTGAATGCTGATTTATTGTCTCTTTCTTGAAGATCTATTGTCACTTTTTGGCCTTTCTTGAATTGTCTTTATCTTTTGGAAGAACAGATGAAATCTTCCGTCACCGAATTTTCTAGTTTCATGAGCAGAGGGCCCCATTCTACCTGGTAATTAACGAACATTTATCTTCGTCACTTGAGGGCATAAAATCTACAGCTCTGCAAATTGGTTGATGGATGTGTTTGTTAATGCTGAAAGACATGTTGTTTTAATCTAGCTTGGGGAAAATTAAAATACTACAATAAAATTATATGACTCACCACCAATAGACCGTAGAGCTATGTTATTTGGATTTCAAGTGACTTTGGACATTCAGTGAGGATAATTCATTTTCTTGATCTTTTCGAATGTTGGTTGAGTCAAGGTTTCTCTTGCCCAACAAATAGGATTTAACATACATACAGTCCATTGTTCTGTAGTCGCATTAATGCAAAAAGGAATGGGGTGAAAATTCAATGGAGAAAAAGTGTTATAAACTTTTAAATGGTAGGTTTAGAAGGAACTAGAGGGCTGTGATCTTGAAGTGGGTCAACAAGGGCGCAGTGCATAACCGTTATCTGTTGTTTTTAGCTAGATAAGATTGGAGTGCAATGATGTATGCAATCATAGATGTTGGTTTGTGATGTTACTAAATAGGTTAACATTGTTTTTATGCCATTATTTATCCCTTTTGTGATGTTTATATTGGCAATTCAAATAGAAGTATCGTTGAAACTTTATATCAACACTTTTTTTATAGAATTATGCGACAGTAACAGCTGGATTGATTTTTATTCTACATATTTATCACCATTTTCTTTGCTGCAAAGGGAAGCAATCGATCAATTTGTTTCCTTTTAATACATGAGATGAAAAAGAAATGTTGAAGCTGGCAAGCACATATTTTTTTTAAATTTACTGAGCTCACACATGTCCTTGCCAGGACTTATAGTTGACATACATATTCAATGGCTTCGGTAGTTTATCATAGTTGAATTGATATTACAACAAACAAAATATTAAAAAAAGGCAGAGAAAAGAAGAGAAAAAGTTAAATGAGGAGAAAAGCCCAAGGTAAGTTGGAACCTGGGTACCCCTTGGGTGATTAGTCATAGAGTTTGAAATTTACTTCATGAGTAAACCATGCTATGCAAGAGCATGCTCATGAAGCAAGCATTTATACGCTCTTCCCCGATCAGAGGAAGATTGAGGAAAAGCACTTTGGCAGTCAATTTGAGGAGGGACCCTACAGGGAGTTACATACTGAAGTGGTGGTTACACTAGGTCAGACTGTGAAAAGCGTGCGTTATTTTACATCCCAAGGGGATCGCCACTGTGGTGGAGAACATCACAATGGAAATAGATTATGTTGTAATAAACTTGGTACCCATCTTGACTTGTAATTACTAAGTTTCAATCATGCCAAGGTTACAAATCAGGAAGCCTTGTGATAATATACTGCAAACTTGATTGGGGTTTAAAAGGAAGTTGCAGGATTTCATAGGACTCATAGGACTTGTGTAGATGATGGTACACATGGCAATATAGCAGCCAACTCAATTCTCGCTGGTTTAGCTAAATACTTAGAAGGAATTCCCACAGAGGCGAGAGATCCACAGAGAGGGGAGTATGCAGCTTGCAGGCTCTTGGGATGGATCGTCTGTTTGATCATGACTTGTACTATAGGTTCTACTGTATTTATAGCAAAGTTCAAGCAAAGTTCAGTATATTCTGTAGAGCCTTTCTTATTTAGGATGCTAGAGCTGCTGATTATTGCTAGACAGACTTGCTATGTGGCTATCATGCAAGTACTTCAGACGTGTCGGTGACTGTTTATTCAAAGTTCACAAAATAGCAACAGAACTATTGACAACTGAGCTTCTGTATCCAGCCCTTAATTTGTGGATATCATATATAATAATAATAATAATAATAAATGAGACTTATATAGCGCCAAATCAGTAAACAAAAGTCACTGCTCAAGGCGCTTTACAAAGAAAGTAAATTAATTTACAAATGAACAAGTGAAAAAATGGGTCTTAAGTAGACTTTTGAAAGTAGAAAGTTATCCATTCCTTTGTTGATGGTACCATGATTCAGAAATCTCTGCACAATTTCTGAGCATGTTACACTTCATTTAATTTGTGACAACCTGGGAAGTAATAGGGAAGGGATTTTTATGAAGAATTCAGCATTTTGGTATGTAACTAGCTTCAACTTATTCAAGAACAGAAAACTGACAAGGAAACTATAAATGAAATTTGAATGAGCAAGAAACTTATTGTCTAGAATAGCTAGATTCAAACTGGCCAGTGACATTCTGGTTTCCAAGATTTACTACGCTTCCTCTCGCTTACCTGTCTTAATCTCAGCACTCTCGCACTCTATTGTGCCTGGAAGAAACTGGTAAAATTTTGACACCTCTATGGCCAGTCACTTCCAGTTGATGCCCCCTTCACCCCCCCTCCACCCCCTCCACACTCGTTCTTTCTATCACATAGAGTGTTTCTACGACGTAAATGTTCGCAGACTTCATTATCTTTTCCGATCTGCGTTTTTAGGTCGCTATCTGGACTTCAGTAGTTGTTCACCAACTGATGTTCACCTACTAGTTTAGCTTATAATACTTACCCACATTCGTACTAGGAATTTAGCAATTATACCCTCGTTCCTACTACTGTCTATTTGTCTACGTTATTGAATTTGTAGGAAGGTTACAGTTTACTCCTACGTGCATGAATGAATGAATTAATGAATGAACTAATTAATGAACGATTGATTGATTGCATGAACGATTGATTGATTGTGCACACAACAGCAAGGGTAAACAAATGAACCCTTGTCTAAGTTCTTGCCCTGTAATTTCTGCAAAGGTCTGTTCCTATTAAAAGGTACCGAATATTGCATGGAAAGTTCTCAGTGAGCGAGAAAGGAAATGTTTTCTCTTTCCAAGTCGATTGTACATGCTCCTTATAGAATAGTGTCAGTCAGGACTTACCTCGTTGAACTGGTTGATATAAAATTATTCCTTCGATCTGACCTACTCGAGGAAGCCTCCTTTAAAAGTTGTCAACAAACCTCTTGCTCTCTTGTGCAGTTCTAGTGCAGAATATTTTCCTTAATGCTTTTTTTGGACCTAGGGCTGTTTGGATTTGTAACTTTGTAAATACTCTCTTGAGATCAAGATCAAAGAGAGCTATATAAAACAGTAGAGTTAAATAAGTACTGTCAAGTTCTGTGCAGTACGTTCATGTCAAGAAGGCGGAAACACTTTTAATTTCCAACCCAGATCTTATCTTTTGCTACTTTTGGGAGCAAAGAGGATTGTGGGTGAAGTTGATCTTTCTAAACAGTGATTATAGTTAGGAAAACAATACACAATTCCAGACATATGTACAGTTGTCAATTAAAAAAATTAAATTAAAGATATAAAAAAATATCACATATCAAAAAGAATTAATCTAGACAGTATATAAGATAAGTTCAGATAGTATTTCTTAATGTAGCATCTGACAATGCATATTCAATAGAATATTTACATCATTAATATTACAAGTTTGAACTTTCTGAAAAATACTTTTAGAATATTTTCATATGTACTGTGAAATTTGTTGAACCTATTGTACCAGCCATTGTTTCATGTTTCGGCTGCAGTTTGTCATACTTCTTCTTTAATAGCATACCACAAGAGTACATCGTCCATTGTGTGGTCACCATGTGTATGAATTTTCGTCATCGTCCACCCTCTCCGGAGGACCTTAATTGGTTTAGGATATAGAGTCCTACACTCGGGTACCCACCCATCCGTGGTTACAACATTTTGATCTTGGTACCAAAGAGCTGTTTTCATGTACTTGTTTGTTCAGAACACAATGTCATTTGAGATCACCTGTGACTCAGCTAAGGTGGCACTATTATTGTAGACAAGAGCTTACATCACATATATATCTTTGATAAATATAATATAACTCTCAGCACACAAGTCATTGGCCTGCAATCAGCATCCTTGCATCATTATCAGTACTTCAAATACATGTATGTATACTGATGAAATTCTCCTTATTAAAGTGCAATGCAAAGTTCAGACTTGAAAACGGTGACACACTTCCATCCACGGCGGAAGAGAAATTTGGTTCTTGAGTAGCAAATGTCTTCCACAATGATACATGTGTATTCACCCTGAACATATAAACACACTGTGCATACTACTAGTTATGTCTATCATTACATGCACTTAGAACTGTACAGTCTTTGATCTTTATATTTGTATATTTGAAGGCTGAATGATTAGATCTGTGGCTGAATGATAAGAGGTATCTTCAAGCCGTTACTCTTTGTACAGGTAGCCTATTTATTAAAGTCCGATCAATTCCATCTGTTTACATAAATATGACAAAGGTTTTGAAGTATGTTAGGAAGTGTTCTGTCTCAGCTATAATACACAAAAGAAGTTTGCTTTTCATTTTCAATATTCATCGATGTTAATTAATTTTAAGATATCTTAGACTGTTTTTTTTGTGGACCAGAGAGAATTGGTAGGCCAGATATCTACAAGCAACTGTTTCATTTGCATGTTCCCTTAATTATGACAGTAGATCTATTAGGACATCATTTTGCTTTGAATTTGCCAAACTTGAGTGGTTTCATACTTGATTGTTTTAAAACATAAAGATCATGTTAAGTTGTAAACATAATGTATCGCTTTGGCCTACAAAAATTTCCACTAGATACGACGAAGTTAAGCAAACCTTGCAGTTTAAAAATAAAACAGCACGTCAATTTTTGTGGGACACAAAAAGTTTCTGTAAATTAGATAACTGGTAAAAAAAATTGGTCCTTTGAGAGTATAAAAATTGTCGTAAATGCATGTGTCACATGCGTAGATTTGGAGGTATCCAAATCGGTGTGAATTTTCCAATACTTGGTGAATAAAAGTTATAACCAAACTCAGATTTAAGCTTTGAACCGTTAATCATCCAACTAGGGTTGGTCTTTGTATAACAGAGTGTGCGAACATTATAGAGGTACAGGAGACTTTTTTCCAATGGCTAAATTTAAGTATCACGAATGCCGTTGTCCTTGAAATTTCATACTCTGTATCTTTGGGGTCATAAACTAATTTTTGCCACGTGAGAGTGCAGCCTATGTGTGAGTCTGAAAGTTCACTATTTGCCGCATTGTCATCCTGTTTATATTTTAGCAAAGCAGATCTGTGTATCCAAGCAGATTGTAATATATCGTCGTTGTCAACAGTCGGAAAGATAATTCCCAGGGACTTGACTCTTCAACTTTAAATGAAGCAGTCACCTACAGAGATGAAAGTGCATTCACATGATAAAGGATGAGACAACAGAGTTTAGTCTTTGCCTCCTTCTCGCTCTGGGGCGACGTTTTTCTAGATCTGTAAAAGCACTTTGGTAATTTACAGGTAGTGGCTGTCGTGAGTCATTGATAGGGAGGTAATCTGCCAACATAAAATGCGGGAAGTGCGGATTATTAGTTCATTGTGTGAAATCCACGAAGCCTGCTGTAGCCATTGACCGGTGTGAATGTAATGAATGGCCTCCAGGCATTTACAGATAAGTGTCTCTGCAATTGCAGCTTGGGATGCACAGTTTTTAGTTTGCTGTCACAGGGATATAAAAGAACTTTATGGGTTTGTAACCAACATGGTTCGTTTTCCCTGTTTATATGAAATTGGCTTTTTGGAGTTGATTTTGATAAATGTTTCAATGTTTCTCGTTAGATAAATAAACTCCCATGACGAGGTCATGCTGTAGCTTGTCTAGTTCAATTCAGATTTCAAGTAGTGAAGCAAACCATTGGAAATTTTGAAATTGTTCGTTTATATTGATTTGTTTAGTCTAGTACTATGAACAGTGTTCCGTACAATGACCAAGTACTGAGAGACGATCAAATAACATTTATTACCCGAAAATGTTGTATCACTTGGTTCTTTCCAGTGACCCACATATAAGGGAAAAGTGAGAAAAGGAGGAAGAAAGGGCATAAGTGGGGGGGGGGGGGGGGGGCAAAAAGAGGAAATACATGACAAGGAAAGAGGAGGATGTAAGGCTGAAAATGGAGCCAAGGGGAATTAGGAAACAAGGGGAGGTGAAATATTTAAGTTTATATGGGGTGATAGAAGAGAGTAGTTTAGTTTATACTAACTGTAATACTACTGCATATTATTATTATTATTATTGTAAGTGAAGAAGAAATTAATGTTAAGTTACGGTTAAATGTCTTATGCATGTGAGTGGTTTGTATCAGTATTCCAAGATATCTGCAAAATGTTTCAAGCTGTTTTCAAGGCAGGAATTTTTTGTGATAAATGTTGTTATACTTCATGATGTGATTTTAGAGAACCATATGCTGTAGCAATACAGAGACATAAAAACATTGTGTATAACAAAAAGAGTTTGTATAAATTACAGTGTGCAGAAATACTAGAAGGGGATTGTACTGGAACTCTTTTTATGTAGTGACTATTTCCCCATGAGTCTCACAAGTTTTGTCACAACTCCAAAGAAAAGTAAGATTTTTTTTAACAAACTTATTCAAAAGAACCCAAGGTTGGTTGTTTGTTTGTTTTGTGGTTTCATTGAACACTAAATGAACTCCAGTTCAACAAGGGACAACAATGCCATAATTGATGATTTGTTTGCTTATACATTATTTGACAGACATAAATGGCGGTTTGACCATGAAAACGTTTTTTTGTAAATTTGATATTTCTCTGATAAATTTATGGATTTCTTTGTGTAGATATTCCATTCATCTTTCTACTGTGTTGAAAGATAGTGAAACAGCTCTTTTTTTGTTGTTTTTGTACATTTTCTACAATAAGGGAGTAGTTAGTATGTTGTTATAGTGGGAAATATTGCTGTGGAGGTTCATTGAACTATCCTGCCAATGTAGGCGGTGTGAGTACATGTAGTTCTGCCTAGTGTTCAGTGAGGATGTTTGAGCAAACACCTGGTTTGGTGTCCTGTCAATTGCGTGAGGATATGTACTACACTGGCTGACAAGCATTGTGTAGAAGCAATGATCCATGGACTGTATTGCTTTTACATGGTGAACAAAGGAAGTTCATGACTTCCTATCAGGAAGAATTACTTTACTTGGTTGAAGAGAACTGGCCTTCCTTATAGAGCATAACAAGTATAAGAGGTGTGCACAGTTTGTTTGCTTGCCCTTGTGATTTATGTTATTACTAGAGGTTCCATGAATTTTGTAAAGTTGTTTTCTGGGAGTAAATTGCATGTACCAGATATGTTTAGAGATGGCCACTAGAGAAGGAAGAGAAATTGGTGGATGGGGGGGGGTGGGGGGTAGAAGGAAAGAGACAGAAATGAGGGAACGGGATGAGGGGATAAAAGTAAGGTTGTTGGTAAGGATTGAAAGCTTGCATAAAGATAGGTGGTTACACATGTCGTTTGAAGTAAATTTCTACAGGTAATCAAATTAAGGCAGAATTTTTGGCGAACATTACATTCTTCAATGTACCCTGTATTTTTGGTTATGCAACATTAATTTTGTGATTTTGGAGATGGACTTTTCACCCCGAATTTGACGAGAAATTGATATCATTGTTGTTTACAATGACTAGTATGATCTTAAACGTTATACATGCAGTGTCATAAATAATATTGGATTTTGTTAATGACAAAGAAAATTATGCGGAACTCATGTGGTTTGAGGTTTGTACCCCATGTGATCATTCAAAGTGATTTTAAGATGGGGGGGGGGGTGGTTGGTAGCTGGACCTTGGTGAGTAAGGTCATACCGAAGTCAACTCCAGTATTGTGGTATGAGGAGAAACCAGTGACATGCTTGTGGTTATGCCTCTTCCCTGCAGGTAGTACCATGTACATACCTTCGTGTATCTTGTACACAGTCTGGGATTCTGGACAGAATTTGCACTGACATTTTGTGTGATCCTCTATGTCTGTGTTACAGGGTTTATAATGTGAAGGATTTAGTTACTTTTTAATATTATAACCTCAAAAGATGCAGATATTTTTGGCTTGCTATGAAGAAAAAAGAAAAGAAAAGGAAAGAAAATACTTCTTCTGAGGAATAACCAGTGAAGTAGCCAATAAGTTCTTGATTATAAAGAAATGTCAAGAAAGATGCAAGAATTTATTGTTATGTGGGCTGCGACATAGAAATTATTGTATTCTTCAAGATGTTATCTGAGGAATAACCAGTGTAATAGCAGATAAATTCTTAATTATGCCCTACATTATGCAGTTGTCTTTTTGAACAAAGTTGCTGTGTTCTTTCATGGAAATTAATTCTGGTTAGGATTAGTTGATAAAGGATACAAACAATTTTCAAAATATGTTATGCAGATCATTTAAACTGAATCACTTTTGATGAAATTGTCAGGAATGTTTTCATGTATTCAGAAAGTTTATTTTCACTTTCCATAAAGATTATACCTATTTGATAATCTTCAGTAGACTGCTAATAAATCCATGTGTGTTTAAAAGGTTAATCCCCCCCTCTCCCCACCCTCCACCACAATTATTATAAGTAATAAATGAGTGTTAATTTAACAGTTTTTCAAAGACTCATTGTAACAATTGTCTTTTATTTTTGCCACACTGTAGAATTGCTTCTCTAGTTTTCCATATATCGTTTGTTAATGAAATGTGACTTAAAATTAGTAATGTAATTAAATCATTTCTGATAATGTTTGTCAAACAAAACTTGAAGCAATAAGGAAGTTGTTATTGTTTATTCTTGTTACAGTGAAGTTGACACTGGTTTGTAGAAAAGAACGTAACCTACATTCCAAAGGCCGCCAGGTTATTTATGCATTAAAGTTTGTTAGTAACCAAGTTTGGCCTCAGTTGCTATTGATTTACATTGCTCTGTAAATGATTTGTCCCGAACCTTGGACATCGGGTCGTTACTGTATGAATGAATAAGCTTCCATTTTGCAATTACCCCATCAGAACGAACCAACCACTAACTTATATAATGAATGGTACTAATTCCTATCCAGTACAGTGTGTGTGGTTTGTTTACATTCTTTCTTGAAAACTTGTTGAGATGATCCCTGACAGTGTGTCACTGGATTTGAATGGGATTGAGAGAGTGTTATATAGCCTTGTGTGTATTCTGTGGTTTCCTGTTCTTTGAATACCTTTAACCACAGGGCAGCTCTTCTCAGTAGATAAAATAGCTGACTAAGTCTTGAGTAAGGAGGCACAGAATGTTCTGCCTGGGAGGTTACAGGAGGATTTTCCCTTTGTTCAATTATACAAGCAATCTAAACTTTAATGAAAGATTTTTTTTTTTTATCAAAGCTACTTGGTCTGTTATCTGTTTGATGAAGGTTTTTCTTTACCTTGTGGTGGGGATTATTGAGTAATGAATTGTAATGAACTGTCACATCAAGTGAAAGAGATTCCGATAAAACTAGGGGCCTTCTCGCTACTATTACAAAATGCAGGTATCTTGTATTGAATGAAGGTTACATCAAGGCAAGATTTCATTCCTAATACAGGACTTAGCTCAATCATGTCTAGGTTATTGCTCTTTGCATTCTTAGGGGTCGAGTGTGCTTGATACAGTTTCTATGATAGGTCACAAAGTAGCATTTTCAATTAAAACGTTTTTGTTTTTTAAATTCCGTACACCACAATGACACAGTTCAGTTAACTTAATCTGTTCAACAAGAACAATTTATACGATGATCAAAAAAAAAATTACTTGTATTTGAGTCAGTTTCCTGTTGGAACTATGTGTTATTAACAATGAAATACAGAGTCAGAGAAACACAACATAATAGAGTGGCAGCATTTTATAGTACTGTTCAATCTATTGCTATTCTTTGTGAGAGACACAGAAGGGACACATGTCAAGCATCATCATTATGTCTTTTAGCCTCTGAAGAAGATCCTGCTAGGATCGAAATGTCTGGCCAACTTACTTTTACACATCATTAATAGTTGTATGAATACTTCATAGATAGGTCTGGTACAATTGATGTTAAGTAGAGACACTTTTAAGCAGAGACCGTCGTGTCACCTTGTCCTACAACACATTGCTGCATTAAATTTGTTATTTTTTTGGTCAAAATCCTCTCATTTGTGGATTTTCTCTTAGTTCCATTGATTTTAAAAAGTATTCAGTCTTCCTTGAAAGCAAAGTTCTGATTTTACACTACAACTTTGTGAATGATTTTGAAATGCTTATATATTTAAGTTAAATTTAACGTAAGTTTGAATTTATGTTAAAATTGTGCTAATATTTTGCGAAGGAATGGTACATGTAGTAATCAGTATCACAGAGCTGTGTCATTTACAGTTCTTGCGTACCGTGGGGATAAGAATAACATTTTGTAAATTTTTGCTATTTGTGACTCCAGACACTCTGATATATGATGATCTCTAGAGAATAATTAAGCATTAAATATTTGTTTAGAAATTTTGAAGGTTGTGAAGGGTTGTCTCTTACAATATACTTTGGTTCCTGCTTACAAAACAGCTATATGCATCTTTGCACGCATTATAGCAATTTGACCATTTTGCTGGCATTTTGTGATGTGATACTGGCTAAATTTTCTCCCCCCCCCCCCTCCTTCTCCTTCTGATCATTGAGGTATTCTGATAAAACTTTTGTGCCAAGTATATACCAAGGTTGAGAGTTTCTTGACTTCCCTCAGTGTACAGCCCTGAAAAGTGTATGTGTGTGGCTATTTACCATACAATGACAACCACAAGGTCATTCACACACAGTTGCACAATACAGAGATGAGTACTTGAAATGTACAAACTAAACATGTGATTGCATTCATTGTAATGCTATGGGTAAGGGTAAATATTATGAGCTCCACAGGAGCCATACATCATTTATTATCTGCAGAAACTTTTCATACAGCTGTGTTATAAATGAATGACATTTATTTGTCACCATGTACAGCTTACTATGGTTATATGTACAATCAGGCATGACATGGGAATGGAGGGGAAGGGTAAGGGTGAGGGGTGAGGAAGAAGAAGAGAGGCCATGGGGGGGGGGAATCTAGGAAGGGTGAGGGGTGAGGGGTGAGAAAGAAGAAGAGAGGCAGTGGGAGGGATATCTAGTTGGTATTGTGCAGATTTATGGTTTGATTGTAGCCTAGGCGCTCATCATTGACAGCAATAGGGTAAGTGATAGAATGAAAAACATGATCTAAAAAATTACAAAATAATCATGGCATTTCACTCTCTCATGAATATGTGCGTAGTAGTTTGTTGTCACATGTTCTTCCTGACTTCAAGAGAGTCCACCAAGAATGATACTTAAAGTGTGTATACTGTTATTTACTTCGCTCCTCGCTTACCTGTCTCCCCACAACCTTAGCACCTCGTTCTACCGTGCCTATAAAGTCCTGGTAAAATAATAACACTGTGCGCCCTCTATGACCGGACCCCCCCGGTCACTGCCCCTCCTTCTCATTCTACCATTAAAAGTGTCTTCACACGGATTTCTTGTGGAAAAATTTCCCTTGGATTTCGTCTTGGTTTTTTTTTGCGATCGCTGGAAGTTTTCTTTCCTTGGATTCTTAGGAGTATTAGCAGTCTTTTCCAGCCCGATAAGTATCCTTTTTGTTGAAAGGGAGGGTTTTGGGGACTGTTTTTCCTAGTGCGTTTCCGCCCTTTTTTTGCGGGGGTAGCAGTTCCGCAAATGGTAGATTTAGAAGGAGGAGCACTGTGAACTTAAATGGGGTCATTGGGGTTGCAGTGCATGAAAGTTACCAATTCTAAGGCTAGGGTAGATCGGAGTGCGTGTATAAAGGAGACAGGTAAGTCTCCTCATTTGTAAAATTACTAAATACCCAAACCAGTAACTTTTATGGTTTGTCAGATTTTTTGTTTTTGTTCCACGTCCAAGCCAGGATGAAAATTTGGTGTGATGATAGAGCAGAATGAACTTTGAAATGTTTTTATCTATTTTTTCGCTAATTAGAGATATAAAAGAAATTTTGAACAATAAGTGTTCAATTTCCTCAAAACTATTCATTATGACTTGTGAATAAATTCAGATGGATAAGATTCAGTTCCTTAAAGATGTAGAGAATCAAAGAATCTGTTGATTTTAATAGTTTTTTTTCCAGGTCTGGTCACTTTCAGTTTAGAAAATTTAGCACACAAAGAAACATTTTCTATAAAAAAAAAATAAATAAAAAATAATAATAATGAAAATGAAAATGAAAGTGTCTTTGTTTGAGATGGTAGATGTTTTCTTCTGCAATTGAATGTTTGTGAAATGTGCTGAATTATTAAAAACTGAGTAGGTAGAATAGGGGGAAAAAAATTCCTTTTTGTTTTGTATGATCTCTTCTGTGATAAGTCTGTCCTTGAATGTGACCGTGGACCAGCTGTTTTGCTTCATTTCCTTGATTGCTACCTCAAGGCAGAGTGAATTTGTTGCATCCACAGTTGATTAGATCAGACAGATAGCTGGAAGAAAATTGATGAGAGAGCAGCACCAGGCTTGATTAGTTAACAATCTGCTGCTCATCTCCATAGTAGTTGTCAGTTCAATAGACTGTTGCATGTGAAAGGAGAAAGAGTGAGAGAGAGAAAGGAAGAGAGAAGGGGGG
>KN890872.1:0-11020 GCA_000934455.1 Apostichopus parvimensis
AATAATAAATCAGTTCTTAATATAGCGCCAAATACCAAAAAGCCTCTAGGCACTTTACAAAACCTAAAACAAATAAAAAAATCAAAAGACAGAGAAATCAAAGGAATAAAAAGTCTAGAAAACACATAAACGAAAATTAAACAGTATGTAAAATACGAACACAAAAATCTTAAAAACCTTTAAAAAACAAAACAAAGGATAAGCACATAAAATAGAGTTGTACAAAAGTAAAAGTTTAGATAAAAACACAAGTATATTAAAGTGTAATTAGAAAAGTTTATCCTGTAGTATGCATTTGATGGTAGGTACTTGGAAGAAAACACTTGTATAGTCATGGAAGTCTTCCTAATATTCAACAAATAACTGTAAATTGTGCATATTTAGAATCCTGTTTGGATATTTAGAACTTTTGTGGCTTAATCCATGGATGAAAACTACCTCCATATTTGGACAGTTTTTAGGTGTAGTATTCAGCAGGTATGGCTACAAGCAACACATTAGAAATATTAAACCTTTTAATATAAATTTATAAATGGATTAATTCCTTCATTAATACAGTGATATAAGAAATGCAACTTGACTATATGCTTAGCTCCTGAACTGCACTGTAATGGGATCTTACTAGGAAACCATAAAAGTTCCTCAAAATCAAAAAGTCGGCTATGAATTTGTCTTAGGTTTGGTGGTAAAGTAGTTTGGGTGATGATTGGATCAGTTTTACAGAGCGTGAAATTTATATGAATGTAGCTAGCTTTTCTGGTTCAATTGAGATATAATTAAATCTGGGAATGGACACACTGCTACTGTTCTGTGTACATTTTAGGCTGAATGGAATAAGTGTTGGTGGTGGGTCAATAGACACACCCATCAAGGACCAACCTACTACTGTACTATTCAATTGCAGCGAAACAAAACCTCTCTCCACCTCCCTCCTCTAGCTCCATTGTAACTGTTTTGGAACATTTAAAGTGATGGCAAAACATGCTCTGTAATTTATTTTAGCGTACACCAAAATCAATACCAGCAGTGCGCTCTAGAAGATGGAGTATTGATTTGTTGTAAGCCTCTTCACGTCAAATCGGTTGGTTTACCGCAGCATTTGTGGCAGAAAGAACGATGTGGCATTTTTTATTTCTGTATCTTCTGGTGCCTTGTAAAAATGTACTCAGGATTAATAGAAAAAAATTAATAAATTAACCTTGGAAGCCAAAGAAAAATGCAGTGCCTGGAGTAACTCTCCCTATGTCGAAATATATCGCTTGAATGTGGAAAGTTTGAGCTCTGTGTGTGGTGTCCTTCATCTGATGTTTCGTGATTATAGATTTTGCTCTTTTATTTTTGCCATTCCAGACCGAGAGATGTATTTTTGTTTGCTGTTTATAATATTACAATAAATGTTGTTAGCTTGGTCATGAATAAGAGATGTTCCTCTCAAAGACTGGTTATAAAATTTAATGAAGGAGTGCACTGGAGGGAGTTTGTGGTATTTTCAACTCAGATAGTACTATTAGTAAATGTCTAATGTATTGAATTATTGGTAAGTATCCAATTCACTATACAGTTGTTTAAAAATTCCCTTTCGTCTGTGTTCAGTAGAGTGAATTCAGATAGGTTATATGGTTTGAATTGATAACTTAATCTATGTTAGTTGTAAGTTTGATGTAACCTCTGTTGTCTTGGTTCTTCAGTTTGGTAGAATTGAAGAGCTCTTTCATGCTATGATGGAGCGTATCTTGAATTGGTGGTAATTCAGATTTCAGACATATATAGCTTTAACAAAGTTCAAATACCTTGGTATGTAGATCCACCATACTCATTGCAAGATTTTGTTGACCAATAGAAGTCCTATAATGGACACTCAGGGAACTGCTACTCTAACAGTAGCAGCTCCCTGGGACAATACTATGGAATGTTTTCTCCAAACTTTACGCAATGTTTTGTTTATCAGCAGTCAGTACAAGTTATTGCTACAGCCATTTGGCTGTCTGTATGTAATGGACAGTATCTATTACATGGCATTCTACTGATGACTAAGAAGAAAGCTAAGATATAATCTCATGTAAAAGCTCTGCAATGTTTCAGACAGTGACATTGTACAATCATGAATATGAATGAATATATATATGTAAAAAAAAATATATATATAATATGTATGTATATATGTATATATCAAGCACTGATGGTAAGCTGTTTACAAGCGACCAGATGCTGCTGTATAGAGTCTTTAACGTTAAAGCATTGAGATCATTTACCACCCATCTAATTGGATTGGCACTGATCTCTCACATAGCCCTGCTGCTCTTGCTATATTGGTGATTATGACGACGACAACACTACCATGGATCAAAATAACTCCTCAATGGCTCGATGAGTTGTAACATTGGTAAACCTTTTATGTACATGAGATGAAGCGGAGGTAGGCAGGAATGAGATCGGCTCAGTGGGCTGATGCATGTTAGTTTGGTAACATAGTGGTACAGCTTCGTTTGTTTTTGACATTAAAACAGGATTCACAGTTTGTTTGATTCCCAATTGCTAACGACATGTCAGATTTTAATTCTCTATAATTTGTAGTATTACTATTGCAATGTCAAACATCATTGCTGTCTTTCATGTGTTTCTGATTATTCGTCAAAGGAGCACTGCAATCCTTGCATATATGCTTCTACGTGTATTAATTAAAGCTCGATTCCTGCTTGAAGTACAGTGTAAGTTTAACGAAGAAAATAGAGAAAAAGCAAGTCAAAAGTTTCCCTACAGTTGTATAGTTGGGAATAAAGTGTGACTCTTTGTAGTATCATGTGCTCCAAAAAAACAGTAAATTAGCCTGTAGTTGGGTTCCTCTTGTCCATTTAAATGTCTTCTCATATGTTGAAGATTAAACACTTCCAAATTAATAATGGAGGAGATGGAAAATGATTGTAATGGAACTTTAGAATTCCCTTCATTCTTGTGCAAATGTTTACTGTACTGTAATTGGAAAAATGTTCATGGAGGAAATTTATAGGGGAAACATACCCAACTATCACTTTCCATATTCTCAAGATAGAATGTTATTGTTGACATCGAAACCAATTTCATCTATAGGTCATGTTAAGAACTTCAATAATTTAGATTCAGCATTTTGCAAAAGTAATCTCCATTACAGAAAATGAACACTTTAATAACTAATAAATAAAGAGAAACCAAAAAATGAAGCAAAATGTGACTTCATGATGTCATATTTAGACTTGATCAAGTCTCCTGCCTTGAATGTGAAGAAACATTGTTATCTGTTGTCTCTCCCAAATGGAAATAGATTTGGTTTTTAGCTGTTTGGGGAAGTCTCTATCACATAGGCTATTAATTGATAGTTAGGTTTTAGTGTCTCCTTTAATGATTTATAAAATTGGATGAATATGGATGAATTAATACCTAATATATACCTCCTGATGACACAGAATTTGGGAATCAGTTTGTGCCATTGCTGGAACTAATTTCAGGAGGTAATCTACAGTACTGAAGATGGGTTACTAGAATTTTGTAGATTTGAAGAATTGAGGATAGTTCATGAAATTAATTATTGTTAAAAAGAAATATATATACCTGTGAGATACAAAAAAAATGAGATTAACTGGCGAATTATATTGTAACCAGTCATAACGTGTAGCCAGTTGCAGCGTGAGTGCAATATTACTTTGAACAGTAACTTTATTTCGTAACGACGGCCGTTTCACTCGACCATTACAAAGAAACTGGCGGGACATAGTTGACAGTCCAGCTGCGATCGTATTAAGTAAGCTGAGCCCTGGGCACAGTGCGCTACTCATCAATTGATATATATTCATCCCAATACACCCGTACGTGACAGGCCTTATCTCACCCTGGGGAATCTTTTAGAATAAACTCCCTGCATTCCAAGCGAGTCAAAAGCCCAGAGATAGATCAGTACCTTAAATCCTTTACTTCATTGTACCAGTGGCGATGGAGAGAGTGTCGTGCACTGCTTCTCTAAAGTGGTGAAATCCACGGCAAATCGTCTTGGCGCTCCTGATGCGTAGACGACGACCATGGGAGAGGAAGTATTTTACCTGCACAGCATAGTTAATCGACTGCGACATTCCTAGTTCACAGGCAGATCCTTGGGGACCAACCAAGGTGTGTAAATCAATTTGCATTTGTATTGTCTGACAACAATTTTTTTTGTTGTTGTTCAGATTGACTTTTTTTTGTTATTTGGATACTAGTGAAGTCGTAAGGAATTCTTTCTCTTTTCTGAATTACCTTGTCATCATCTTTATTCACCAGTAGTACTACAGTAGTTATGTTCATTGTGTGTTCATGTACAGTATTATCTTTCATAATTGACATGTTTTTGAGCAGGTGCAAGGGAGTATGCTATATATGCCTCAGATGTGTGGGTAGCTAAATTGACTTAAATGCACAGAAAGAAAGTCATAATATTTGTAAGTCTGGTGCTAAGAATAATCTAGGCACATCTCACAGTCTGCAGGGTAGTAGTTAATGTGTGTCATTGACTTTGGCGATGTAAATTCACCAATCAAACTACTGTATAAATGTACATACTAACATGTGTAGGGGTGTCTGTATGCAGGTACTAGCTTAGTTAAATGCATTTCCCAAGGGTTAGGAAGCCCTATTCATGAGGTGATCCGTGGATGAGTGCCCGGCTTATAACAAGCCTTTCTCTTCTTGATCAGTGTTCAGAGAGTTCCGAGGCAGGGGTGTAATTGTCTGACCCATTCCTGATACCATCGGATGGTAGTAGAGTGTACTTCAGCATCTGACCACTTTCTCAAATACTGGGTGAGGTGAAGGCCCCTATTCATCATCACAGCTGTGCAGCAATGGTTTAACACACATAATAAATTCACAGTTTGCATGACCTTGGTTTGATATGCAATTGTGTGTCATTTGCAATAGAAGTAACATGGGTGGGTGTGTGAGTAGTTGGAGGTAGAGGGGGGGCGAGGGAGGGGACATAGGGGAGAGAAGTGTTCCTGCTACCTTGTTGTGCTAATGTAGGTTACCTTTCATCATTTCTGAAAGAGACACTTGGCTGATAAGGTAAAATTGGGTTCGTTAACACAAAAGTGTGAAGGAAACCAGAATGCAAAATGCATTGAGGTTTCGATGACTTCATTTCACTAGACTTCTGCTTGTTAACCAGAAATAACTGTTACAATATAAATGGCCAGAACCACTATTTTGATGTACAATTACAATTTGGCATGATAATCACAGGTCAGTATACTGTACATGGTTATACACACCTCCACCAAAACAATAGGGGTCTTGTACTCAATGTGATGCATCCACACACCAATTATGAGAAGTATCCACAATTCCCATCGTTAGATATCATGTAAAAGGGTTCACAGAGTTTGACCGCTGGTGACCTGAAATGAGATTCGACCTCACAAGCAACAGGATTATTGTACTCAATATGGCAAATAGTATATACCATGTATGAAAGTATCCATGATTTCTACCTTGAGAAATCATGTTTGAGAGGTTTTCAGGCCTCGAAAAATATTTCTAAAAGTACTTGCTATTTGGTGACCCTGACTGGAAGTCTACTCGCCAAACGCAAAATTCACTTGCCACTATGACTGCTGGACATTCAAGTCTCCATAGATCTACAACATCAATACTTACTATGTACAAAGGTTAGGCACTTAACGGGCCGCTAGTACTATACTCTATTGTGTAGGGGTTTCCTGTGCATAATCAAGCCATGGTTGCATCGATGTTTAATAACTTCATAACTTTTTTAGTTGGTTGAGAAATTAATATATGAACCCAACATTTTTTATGAATGCCTTTAAAACACATTACGTACTTCGTATTGCTTAAACCATTCCTTGTAGTAATAAATTGTTATTGTAGATTTTAAGTGACGTTTTCGCTGTATGTTTATAAATGCTCCGTGAAGTTGTGAACAATCTCCGCACATGAAACTTCCCCTACATAATGCATGTGCAGCTAGCGAACCATTTTACACAGTTAATTCAAATTGAGATTGGTCATTGATAAAAATCTAAGTAGGTGACAGTTAAGTTTAGTAAATGGCGCCTGGTCATTTTAATTAATCAGAAAGCAGTGCACTCAATTTTAATCGCAATTACAATCAGTACGATAATGATGCGTTCCCATCCTACTAGGGGCAATGTCAATGGCTACTTTGGCACACTACAGGGTGTACCGCCACGGCCCAGTGCGGGAAGATCGCTGTTATATTGACTTTTATAATCAGCCTCACAGGTAATGTTTAAACATAAAGTTCTACAGCGTGTCATGTCAACGAAGTCAAAATTCCATTTCTCACTCAGTGAATGGATGCGAGAATACTTACCTTTAATTTTCATTAGGATACAAACTTTTCCGTTGGGGGTTCGCCCCCTGAACCCGACTACCCCGCCGCCCCACCTCTGGACCCCACGCCAAATTCCTCGAACACTTCTTGTGCTCAGTGTTGGCCGTGCGAACACTGCGCTGGAAATCGTTGGTTGTTTGAAGTGTGTTGGCAGAATATCAAACAAGTTTTTCCAACACCGTCCTTTTACCTTTGGTCATTAAATGAGAAACTTAATGCAAGCATTCTGGTGAGATTTTCATTCAGTTTCTACATACTGTTTTCTTGAGATATGTTTGTGTGAAATGTTTGTATTTTGGAACAAAAGTGAACTTGAAGCAAGCAGTAAATTTAGCCACCAGAATATCAGTATTGCCTACAAATTTAGAATGGTTAAAAATTGCTACAAGTTTCCAAAACAAATCTGTTTGAGGTTCTGAATTTCCCAGATATACAGGTGAGTTGACCTTAAACAATCTAAATGTCCAAGAGAGGAACAATTGCTCTTGAGGTTGGCAGTAACATGGTCCCTGAAATTTGAACATCAGTGACCATTATTTTACATTCTAGCATTATTTGGGAGCAATATTGATGGACATTAATGAAGGTTTCGTGCCACTTGAATGGCCTCTTGGTGAAGAGGAAATCTTGTTTCTACTGTTGCCAAGATGTCACACTGTCAATTAAAGCTGTTAAAACGGCTTGCAAAAGGAATATTTGTCAATGTCAGATCAATTTCATGATAATTCTTGGTAAGAGTTAGCAGTCTCTTTAACCTCAGACAGCTTGTAAAATGTCTGACATTTGCTTTACCAGTTTCCCTGTTACTTTGAGAGGTTATAATGGAAGGTTGCTTAGCCACTGTTGTTTACAAAGCAGATTTTGAAATGGAGATCCCAGATAAGATCACATTTGGAATGTATCTTCATTTACACCAGATTCTTACATGTGAGCATGTCAGAATTTTAATTGACTGGTCATATTTCATATCTATGGTTGATGTCACCTACTCACATTATATGTTACCAGTCACAGTAATCTGCTGTACAATAGAGAAGTTTAAAGCGGTAGTCGTAGTAATGATACCTTTCTGGTTTCCTGAGAAACCTATCAAGTTGCTTTCCAAATAGTGATTTAGAAGTATCAGAACGGAATGCACAAACTCCATGTTTAGCTTTGGAGTTTCAAACTTTTGATTTTCAAGAGAAAGATGTCAGGCAGATGTCAAAAAAAGTGAGAAAGTTGTAATGAGCATGGCTGGCCTGAGTTGAACATAATTTGAGCTAATGAGGGTTTGAAAAATCAATCATTGTGACTCAAAATTATTGTGAATGTTCTTGACACTAGACCTAATATACTCTTTAGATCATTTGCTGTGAAAATGGTGTTTTTCAGTGGTCAAAAATGGTGCGAAAATATCCAAAGATAATATCAATCTTTATGTGAAAAGGGTCCAAAATATTCTAGATCACACTGGGATACTATGAGGGCCGTGACTAAACCACCCAGGCTTGATTTCTGTTTCATTTGTAAAATATTTGCCAGGTGTTATTTACATAGACCAGTAAGATTGATCGAAGCATGTTGAAATATTCATGAAATACAAGCGGTTAATTGAGTAATTTACACCTGTAGAACAGTAAACTTGAAAAATTGTCAACCAGTAATTCTACTGTAATTGGTGAGATGTCCTCAGATATATTATTATATATTTGATTTTGTGACACAATGGGAGCTAATGTTGTCTGGCTCTTTTTATATTTCTAGAAAAATCCTAGCAAGGACTTGAGTATCATAATAACAGATTGCCTTGTCATTTGAATGGTATGTAGTTTGGGATGACCAAGAATTAGTAATGAAGAAGAATTAGAGCTTTTCAGTTTTACTCCCAGATTTTAATCTGCTAAAACTTGCTATATGATTCTGATGCCTCATGCAATTCCCAGATGAAGAAAAGTTCTAGTTTGAGAGTGACTGTAATGGTAGTCAGTTTAGATCCCGAATTATAGCGTGCTATAATTGCTAGAAGTTTTCAAAAAGTATTTTCCTGCCAGAGGTCTTTACTCTCCAAATTGTTCTCAGACAATTTTTAAGGAACACACAAGATGACTGAATGTGAGGACAATTTCCTTGGAGGTTGTAATAAAAACAGTTCAAGAATTTTGACCAAAGGTGACCATATTTGAATATCTAGCATATTTTGGTCCACTACGATATACCTCTAAATGGGGCTTGACGAAATTTTTAGCAGTGACCATTATTCAACTTTCTAGCATATTCAGGAGTTCTAGTGTTGATTAGTGCTGGGTCTACGTGGAAGGAACGTGCTACAGCGGGATAAATAAGGGGCATTACCAGTGTCAATTGTGGGTGACAACAGGGGGTATGTCTTGTGACCTAATATTTTTTTTTTCTTTTAAAGCAATTTCCTGCATTCCAATGTCATCATAAAAATTGTCTTTTGGAGTACTGAATCTGTTGAGAAAAGGGATCAAGAAAGTTGCCTGTATATTTATTTTGTATTTCTGTGCTTTTCCATTCAAGTGACTCACCAGTTTATTAGCCCTGATGAGACTCATGAGGATTTAGTTACTGAGGAAAAAGTCTGGACAAATTAATGATCCTTTGACAAACAAGAAATTGTCCTGCCCTTAAAGGAATATGTTGTATCTTCCGAAGACAAAGTTGAATGGTAGAATAAAATATGTATTAATGTTTGAATTATTAGCAGAGTGTGTACAGTTCAAAATGAAGAAATAGCTCTTCAACAAAAAGGAGACAAAAACATCTCTCCCTCCCACCCCCCACACCCCCCCGTCTATAAAAAAAATTATAATCCTGATGAGAAATACCAGCCACAGCAGAATTTGTAGCATGAGGTGAGAATGTTGTATGCTTTTTGGAATACATCATTATTAGTACGCTCATGTTCAAATTATGCTAGACAGACCAAACAAAACTGATTAAACCAATTTTAATTCAAACTTGCCAAGTTTTGTTTCATCGTTGTCTATCAGTAGTACATTTTCCATCACTGTAAATTGGGGATTGTCAAATCTTACACCTTCCTAAAAATCTGGTACAGAGTTGTAGTGTTTATAAGTCACCATTGTTTTCAATGCATTGTTAACAGAAGTTAAAACCATGGTTTGGATTGTCATACTGTACAATACAATGACCTTTAGTGCTTTGTTTCAAAATCCAATATGTACCTTTAACATGGAGCCCAGCAATGGCATTCCCCTCCAAGGATCTCATTTGCATATATCAACTATCTACAAAACTTCTGTCAACAAAGGAGGTACTTGTTCACAAAGCCCTTAAAGAACTTGTAATAACCTCAACTAAACAAAGATCTTTATTCTAAGGCATGATGGCTTAGACCTTGGGTTTTACTGATTTCGAATCAGTCATCAAACTGTTATTTGGGTTGTGGCTTTGTGGGTTTTAGAGGGGGGAGGATAAACCAGAGAGTATGAGAGAGGCTCTCTTGTTGATGCCCTGTAGTGTGGCCATTGTAGGTGAACTAGGGTGTCAGAGCATATCAAACATTGGTGTTAGCTGGTCTGGGATCTACCTACAAGCATGTCACTCAGGATTTAGTGTTGATTACATTGGAATTGGCTAAGTGTGTGCTTTTGACACAAGCAGACAGTTTTCTAAAAGTGTACACCTAGATATATGATATTTACCCGCTTTTCAGGTCCTTATGGGTTTAAGTCTTGCAATCAATTATCACATTTTCTGTCTGAAGAATTATTAAATGTTCTTAGTATATTTTTGGTCAGTGTTTGCCTTTTTGGAGTGAGTCAGTCTTGTTTGTGAGTTCTTCGCCATGATACATCAGAAGACCTTGTAGCCTGTTTATTTCAGATTGTAACTTGATTTTGTACATGCAGTCAACCTTGAAGCAACAATTCATCTGTACATTATTCACTGGTATATACCTGGCATACACGCTTTTGAATTTGCCATAATTTTGACAACGGGGGATATAAATGGTCTCTTTGCTACAAGGATAATGGTTCTAGGTGAGTGTTAATTCAAGCTTACCCATTCATTTGCCTTTGTCAAAATCTACAAAACAGCAGAAATGGAAAAGAAAAGAAAAGTGTAGCTCATGCTGGAAGTTTGCTATTCAAGTTCTGCACAGTTACATGTAGTCCTGAAGTTTGTGGGATGGATTTAACAGGTTTGTATTTAAACAGAATTAAAGGTGAGCTGATTTTCTTGGCTTTGTTAATCCTCATCAACATCTGTAGGATCTTCCTAACATCAGCTTTAATTTTCAATTTTTATGTCACTGTTGCATTACTGTGTCAACATTATATGCTTTGTTTCCTGTTGAGTGTTGTTGCCTTTATTTCTTTTATGGATTTACCCATACAGTGTAATGTTATGATGGTCTCTTATAATACCCTTACAGAATGATGTGAGATCTGTGTTGAACCATACGGTATGATCTATGTATTTACCCATACAGTTTAATGCTATGATGGTCTATAATAATACCCTTACAGAATGATGTGAGATCTGTGTTGAACCATATGGTGTGATCTATGTATTTACCCAGTACAGTATAATGCTATGATGGTCTACATATTGATGGTCTGTATATTAATACTCAAGATTACAGAATGATGTAAGATCTGTGTTGAACCATAT